>WBNH01005364.1:273731-351599 GCA_013401255.1 Urocolius indicus
CCTTCCTCCTTCTCCGACTGTGGGGTCCGCATGGTCGCCTCCATCTTGTAACACCCTTACACCTCCTGCCTGGCACCTCAAATTCCCGTCCCTAAATAGTGATCGCAGAGGCGCCAGATTGGCCCAGCCGGGCCGGGGGGTGGGTCTGAACCCAGGAGTTGGGGGAGAGTTCAAAAAACTTTCACCGGGTCTTCACTGCAACCCGCTCCCCCTGTTACTAAGCAAAAGCAACTCCTTGCTAAACCATGACAATAAGTCTCACAAGTTTGATATGACAGTATGTCAATAAAAGTGAGAAATGCTTTTCCTGCTCTTGAGAAATCTTGGTCTAATTAGGTTGCACTTTTTTTTTTCCTCCTAAATGCTGAACTGGAAAGACTTTCTCTTGGTTAGCATAAAAGATATTAGAAGCATCCATTTTTCTGGTTTTGAAAGTGCTCAAGAACAGTTTTTTCTAAGCCCTGATTTGTAATATTAAAGTAGCAGTGACTGTGCTTCAGTTAGATGACCCACAGTTATTCCTAAAACTAAGGATATTAAACAAGATAAAAATATGCCCGTTTGTTTAAATAATCATGGGTCTGGCAGCAGGGAAATTCTACCAAAATAATGCTGTATTAATTACACCAGTAATTACATAGAATAGACCCCACTTTTCAAGGCCTCTTTTCCTTATTTTGCTTTGTACAGTATTTATGCCACCAAGACAGTAACTAATAAAACCATCTGCCACTCCTGATTGTTCTTTCAAAGATTTATATAAATGTTTTCTGCCTTTAAGAAAATGCCTGCATGTGGCATCACTTTTGCCCTAGACTTCACAGCTTCTTGTAGTCAGGGAGGGCAAAGATAGGATGATGAATACACAGCATGTGCCTAGCCCCAAGCTTCTATACAGCCCCATTTACTAATCACTAGTCAAGTCTAATAACGGATTTGTCTGAAGACTTAAAGTAATATTCTGGGGTTATTACAGCAAGAGGACACATTGCTGTAGATCATGGAACGTTCGACAAATATTCATCTAGACATCAGACACACACACCCCCTCCACAAGCCTGTCTTTGCATATGGCTATGAAAAGCCTAGAGGAATTGAAGAGCTTCAGAAAAAGGCTATCTGAGCCAAGAAGAGAGTATACATGCTAGCTGCCATTTGATTGCTTGACATCCCAAGCCCTTTCTTAGAATCACATTGCTGATGTTAACTGAGTCTACCTGTGGTGCAATCAATGGGCATCTTTCCTGCATCTAACACAAATTTTCAACTAAATGGGTCAAAGACAAACATGAAAATTAAGGGCTGACAACTATTTACCAGTGAGTTAAAGCCTCTTTGAGGAAAAAAAAAAAAAAGGAGACACAAACACCCACTATAATGATTGCAGTCAGAGAAAAGAAAGAAGCCTGTAGTCAAGACCCTATGCTCCACTTAGGTGTCCTAACAAGTGGCTGCCTTAATGTAAAATGCATAAGCCCTCTTTCATGCATGGACTGTAACCCAAAATCGTGTCCCTACATGCTATGTTTTCCCAGTTGAATTCCCTAGACATTTGGTATTGAGTCACTAGTGACATGAGCTTCCTTCAATGCAAACATGACTTATTTTATGTGATGTGGCATAGTTTCAAGTGAAGGGGGCTGCAAGGCACCTTCCCCACACTGCGCCTCAGCACCCCTTTTCTCATCTGATTACAGCTTCATTTGGCTTTGAGGTACATTGGTTTCCTTCCTGAAATCAAAATGCTCCTGTGAACCCCAACAGGATAGGCATGCTTAAAAACACGTCTTAGACTGAGTGTCCCACGGAGAAAGGCCTTGTCTGGATACTGCATGGGACAAGACATGGAGAGGTGCTAAACTGCTCCCTTGATGGTGCAGGGTAGAGGAGTTTCCTGGTGTGGGCTGCAGCCCAGCTCCAGGTGCCAAAGAGATGCAAAAACCTGAGCAGATGACTCTCTGAATTTGGCCTCAAACATTGACATTGGATTCCAGGCCTTTAAAAACAGTACAGATAGGGATTTTTTTAGAAGAGTTACTTTGTTCTTTTATTATCTATACTTGAACTATGCAGAACATTTGTTTAGGATCTGTAAAAAGCTGTTTCCAATAAGAAGTTTGGCATCTTGTCTTTATTAGCTACAGTTTTCATAGAGAAAACATTGTACTATCAAAAAGCATCATTATTACTCAAACTTTATTACACCCGGTGATTACACCTGAGATAATGAGAGGCTAATTTGAGAGGAACGGAAGGAGAAGTGGAAGCGGAGCTAGAAGTTAATCAGAGTATGTCTGTATTTAAATCAAGAATGCCTAAAGATTGATTTCTAGCTGATTTTTGCAACTCAAGTAGCACTTCTTGAAGGACATCAGAAGAAAAAAAGGTATAGAAGGAGATGGAGGAAAAAAGATTGGCGAGTGCAGAATGGGAAAGAACATGTTTGACCTGGAGTTACCATCCACAGGTGTGAGGCTCTTGGCTTGAACAGTGTGTTGCTCTCTCCCTCCCAAAAGCCAACTGTGAGACCAGCCCTGGGACAAGCAGCGCCTAAGCAGCTCCACGCAGAGCATGTTGAAACAGGCTTTGCCCCACAGTGCTTACAGGTGGGAGTCAGTGGCAGAGTAATCTGAGGAAGAGCAAGAGGAGACAGCCTGCCCTTGGCTGCAAGGAGAAGATGGAGACAAAGTAGCAGGAGGCAAACGTTAAAAATAAGATGAAAATCTGGCTCTGATATTAAGGGCAGGTGATAACCCTTCTGAGGTGCAGAAGGGGCCATCTGAATCAGAGCAATGGCTGCTGGTGGGCAGATTACATCCTGCAAGCACTTTCTAGAGCTGACAGCTCTGAGAACAGTGTAGGAGGGAGCAGAGGCAATCTTCTCCAAGCTTGCTCACCAAGTATGTCCAGAGAGCAGGCTGTATTACTGAGATGATGAAGCAAACTCTTATCACCACCACTCTGGGGAGAAAAGGGAGACATCAGTCCATATCATACTTGTCTGGCTGCTCTGCTTCCAGAGTCCCTCCTGGCTGGAGCACCTTCTATAGCTCTGTGTTACAACACACACATGTGCCTCTTTGCCTGGCCAAGCATAACCCACCACAAACGTCCTGCCATGACAGCTCTTGTGCCACTGCTGAAGCTTCTCTGCCTCACTGTGAGGTACAGTAGGGACTAACAGTAGAGATTAACCCCTGGCATTCTTGCTTGCTGTTAAACAGACCCCCTTAGAAAACCTTGTTGCTGACCTTTGCAGAGGAGTCTCTGTCTCTGCAGGGGCTTTCTGGGTCTGCAGAGGAGAGGAGGGCTCTGCAGACAGTAGTGGCACAGCAGAGAGCACCACAAGCTGAAGTGGGTTTCATGGGTGAAGGAGGATGCAGGACCATCTTTTTCTACCTGGTTGTGCATTAGAAAATATTTGGTAGTGGTATATTTTTTCACATCTTAGCCCTCTCATAAAATCCAGGTCAGTGCATGAAATAAGCTATTATCAATAAAAGCACTCTTACAATGAGACACGGGAAATTTATGGTAGGGCTTTGTCTTGTATGGCAGCACAGCTAAGAGAATTACAATGGAAAAATAGTGTTTGCTTCACCTGACAGGTGAATAGAGCAGCTCTTGTCTCCTGTTTGCTTTCTCTGGTCGTATTTGAAGGGGTTTGGGTCTGTAGGAGCATGAGTAGTTAAAGGAGGATGACCCCTGCCCTGCTATCATCTCATACTGCTGTGGGAGCATCACTCTCATCACAGACATTTTTAGTCATGTCTGCTGTTTTACAGGTGATGTAGGATTTTGCTGACTGCTTGACTTGCCTAAAAAGAGTGAGGGCATGAACTGACAGACAAGCACTAGACATACTAATGTCTGGCAAGTGCTCCATCTCTGTTTTCTTGCTTCCTGTTTAATAAGCCCTTTAGGGAAGTTTATTGCAGATCTATGCTAGAAAATTACTCATATAATTGAAACAGTGTAATATTTTTGCCCAGCTTAACTTTTTCTTTGGGAATTTCTGGATGCAATTATCCCTTGTGACTAATAAAAACAACAGTCTAATTGTGAATCTATGGTTAGAAATATCATTTTATGTTTAAATATAAAATGTCCATTGTCTCAGAAATTCAGATCAAATGGACTGTCCTTCCTGGGAGCAGCTGAGGGAGATTGAGGGGCAGAAACAGGGTAGAAATGAGAGAAGTTAATTATACTTTCATCTGGAATTTTGCTGAGTGTTTCACACCCAACCTGCCATTACCGTCCTGAGATGCTCCTAAGAGAACCTCGGAGTCATCTGAATCCCAAGCCATCTTTAAACTCACCAGCAGTGAATGTAGCCAGTGTCTGCTAGAGATGGGTCTAATGGCACCTCTGGCCCACCACTATTCCTGTGCATCAGTCTCCACTCTACCTGAGCAGGAGCTGAGCCACAGCATGACTACGTGAGCTCCTTAGCATTTGTCCCCTGGTTCTTATCAGGGAACAACAGTTTACAGAAAAAATATCTTGTTTGTAGGGCTTGCTTAGGCCATTTTCATTCTGCACACTTCTTTTATCACATCCATTTGCTTTTACGTATCTCCATGTATATATATGAAAAATTCTACAGATACAAAGACGTAAAGACAAGGCTGAAGAGGACAATTAATCCCTGCAAAATCCCCAAACGGCTCCTTTTTAAAATACTTTTTGTCATGGGTTTATATGGAGCCATTTCTGGTAATGGGGAAGGGGCTGTAAAGATGGCTCTTGTAAGAAGTTGCTTGAAGCTTTCCCTGGCTCTGAGTCAAACCCATCTCCGGGGCTGAGACAGCTGGGCATCTCCATGATCACTTTTTAAGAAGTCAGAAGAGGAGGGTTCTTCCTTCCTTAAAAAGTGCCCAGAATGCTGCTGGCTGCAGAGAAGTCCCACACTGGAGGAGTTTGTGAAAAGCAGCTGCAGCCCTTAGGAAGGGCTCATACCAGAGAGGTTCATTAAGGACTGGATCCTGTGGGCAGGACCCCATGTTGGAGCAGGGGAAGAATGTGAGGAGTCGTCCTCTGAGGAGAAAGAAATGGCAGAGACCATCTGTGAGGGACTGACTACATCCTCCTTTCCCTGCCTCCCTGTGCTGCTGAGCAGGGAGGAGATAGAGATATTGGGAGCCCAGGAAGAAGGGAGAGGTGAGGGAAGCAGATCTTAAAGTGCTGGTTGTATTTTTCTCATCATCCTGCTCATTTTTTGCTTTCTGTTTGCTCTGTTTCTATTAGGTGGTAGAATAAACTGTTCTTACTTTTCTCTCTCAGTCAAGTAGTAGAGTCTGTTTTACCTGGAATTATAATTAGCAGTGAGCCCTCCCTGCCCTAGTCTTGATCCACAATGCCCTTGGTTATCTTTTTTCCTCTCATCTCTCTGGGGCCTCTGTCATCCTAATGAGGGTGGGGGTGGTTGGTGGAGTGAGGGCAGCGAGCAAGAGGCTGCATGGTGCTTTGTTGCTGGCTGGGCCTGAAACACAACATTTGTATTACCCTGAAAAGTGGTTTACAGTCTCACCTTCTGAGAAATAAGGGCTACTGGAAAAATGTGACTGAGGCTCTACAGTTTTCCGACCTAGTACAGTTTCTAGTGAAGCTGTGCAAACTATCTATAAACTACTATAATTTCTTTTTGTAATAACCTAAAAAAATTAGCACTCAAACAATCCCAGGAAGTGGCCTAAAAATTGAAGGGTTGGGTACTCAGCCGTTAGCACTAAACATGAGAATCCTGAGCTCATAAAGTGAACAAATCATGTCCTTCTGTCTCACTCTATGTGAAAGGCGATTCAGTATGAATAACATTACATTGTCCACATTTGCTAAAATGGAAGAGAATTCCCACATTATGTCATGAAAACGCTAATTTTTTATTAATTTTGAGAATTATAACTTTAATTCACTAACATTAAGATAGAAAAAAACCCACACCAATAACAGAACAGAGCTCTAAATAAAATAGCTGTTTTGAACTCCCTGTAAGGTCACTGGGCTCTACATCCAAAGTCCAAGGATGTTCTTTCTTTACAACAAGCTAAAGGCAAAACTAGACTTCATGGGAACCATAAGAAAACTTGGATCCCAGTTCTCATGCCCACTCACAAATGGTCCCCATCTTTGCAAGAGTGGAAAACAGTCTCCTAGCTTCAAACACCATGAACCCAGAGGAAGCCTAGATACACCCTGAAACGTTGCAGCTGATGCTTTCCTTTAATTTGTTGTACAGTGCATTCACTCTGGGTTTTGAATGATTTACTACCAATACAGTTTAACTGTACTAAAATTGAAATCCACGTATTACCACGTATTGAAACAATTTTGGCCTTTCATTAGTCTTCAGACAACATCACTGTAAGCATTGGCACGAGCTTCAGCATCAGCAGAATGCACATTGCGATATGTACTCTAAATTAAATATGTATGAGAGTCTGAGAACCACAATGACAATTACTGCACCTTGGAATGAAACTTGGAATATTTCATCTGGCAGGGTTCAAAAGGCTTTTCAGCTGGGAGCAGCTGCAGCTTGGTTAGTGCAAGAATGGATTGATTGCAATTCATAACTTGAAATATGGATTAATGCAATATTCATGGAAAACTGTGTGTGCAGAGCTACATATGGCCAATGAAGCTCCGAAAGCATTTTGCTTCAGGGAAGAATCATGTCACCAGAATACATTTGCCTTTACTGTGTCCAAGTTAGGAAGGAAGGAAGCTATTTTCCTTGCTTAACTGGTATGGAGGTTGCAGAGTCTAAAACTCCCTTCACCTCTACCCAAGGAGGTTGGAACAGCCCTGATGGTTCCTAAAGTGGGATCTGTAATTTGAATGCCTCCTTATTTGTGCCCTGGAAACTGCTAGAACATCCTCATGGATCCTCCAGGATGACTCTTGAGATCAGACTTGCTTTCAATATAGACGTCAGCATCTACCCACAGTCCAGGTGGACTCTCAAAGTAAAAGGACCCCCACACATCAAACACACCAGGCAACATTGTATAGTATCAATAAACAATTTGGAGACTGAATAAGCCATTAGACACACTCAGACAGGCTTGGGCAGATGAAATGAAAGTAAAGACAGCAGGCAAACAGCACACTAGCAGTTTTCTACCAAAGGCCGAATACAGCATTGCAACCTCCCTTATGCTGAACACATGGGGAGGCCAGCAAACTCCCACACTTAGTTATTTGGCACCTGTTTCTTGTTGCTCTGGTGCTATTGGAGACCTTGAAGTCAGGCCTGAGTGGTACATCTAGCAGATCTCAGCTGGGGAGACAAAAAAAGATGGGTTACTAAATTGCACTCCTAGCTGGGGCTGCTTTGTTTCAAAGCACTTCAAGAAAATAAAAAAAAAAAAAAAAAAAAAAAAAACAACAAGATTCATCCTAGGTCACAGTATGGTTAAGGTTGGAGGAGATCTCTGAGGGCCGTCCAGTCCAAACCCCCTGCCCAAACAGGGTAACTTATAGTCAGTTGCCCAGGACCATGTCCAGTCAAGTTTTTAATGTCTCCAAGGATGGAGACTCTATAACCTCCCTGGGCAACCTCTACCAGTGTTCAGTCAACCCCACAGCAGAGGAGTTTCTTTTTATGTTCAGAGGGCACCTCCTGTGTTTTCATTTGTGCCCTTGCCTCTTGTCCTGTCACAGGGCACCACTGGAAAGAACCTGTATCCATCATCTATGCACTGACCTTTCAGGTATTTGTATGCATTGATGAGATCCCTCTTCTCCAACAGTCCCAGCTCTCTCAACCCTTTGTCACAGGAAAGATGCTTCCTTCGTCACCTTCATGGTCTTTCACTGGATACTCTTCAGTGTGTCCATGTTTCTCTGGTACCAGGGAGCCTAGAACCAGACATGGTACTCCAGGTGTGGCCTCATCAGTGCTAGGAAAGTGGAAGGATCCCTTCCCTCAACTTGCTGGCAACACCTCTCCCCGTGCAGCCCAAGGTACCTTTTGCCTCCTTTGCCACAAGCACACATTGTTGACTACATAGGTCCTTCTCTGCAAAGCTACTTTCCATCTGGATGGCACCAACATGTACCAATGCTCAGGGCTGTTCCTCCTCAGAGCAGGAATTTTCACTTCCCCTGGCTGAACTTCATTAGGCTCCTGCATAAAAGATGCTGTGCAAAGATGCTGCTGTTGGAATGAGTAACCTCCATTTGCCTTACAAATTTGGATCACTCTGGTAGGCTTCACGCACAGAAACAATTTTCCTTCCAATAAGGTGAAAGCCTGCAGCTGCACTAATACATGAGGCATCAATTTAACATCTGAAGTAAATAATGCTCTTCTGAAAAGGAACATACTTGTACAGGATGGTCTTGCAAAAAAGTCAGTGTGGAATTACCTGAGCTTGAGACAAGAAAGGATATGGGAACACGACACAGGTTACCACCCTCACTCAGTGGAGATCATTATTAGTTAGAACAATTAGAAATGTCTTTGGAAGATAAGCCTTGACCAGACAAGTCTGCCTACTGCCACTCAGCAGGTGTTGCTCTGCAGCATCTGCAGCTCACTCCGTGCTTGCACATGCCCAGACCAGGAATCTCAGCCCTTCCAAGGGACACCAGCCCACAAAGATGAAGTAGCATGATAAGAGGAAAAGCAAATTAACTAACAGCAGCAGGGAGGCATGTAATGCACTTCCCAGGCACACATTTGTGGGGTGATAGTTAAGCAAGCCGCAGCTTATTTGAAAATGTGGCCTAGCTCCCATAGTTTCATTTCTATCAGGAGATTACACTAAACACACTTTCAAAGAATTATTACAGGCATTTTACCACCCAACTTGCAATCCCTTTTGAATGACTTGATTTCACTACCAAGTCTGTTGCCTTTTCCCTGGACTGGTTTTACTGGATGCATGGTGCGCCTTCACACATTTCCCTGGTATCACTTAATCTCTTCCTACTTTTCTATCATTTCTGTGTTTTCTGATGAAGTGCTAGCACACCGAGAGCACCCACTTGGTTCAGAAGAGGCTGTGATTTCACATAAAAATTTCCAGTAAAGCCACAGTGTAGCTCAGGGAAACAGAAGTGTGCTTAAAGAAACTTTGTGCAACTTGTTAGAAATCACACCAGCTACTACATGGAAGAAGGTGCAACTACTGAATGTTGTTATCTGGCTTCTGAGAATTTGAAGAAGCGTTGCTTAAAGTGAAAGAAAATCAGTGAAAGATACCCTGCTGATTTCAGAGGGTTAGCAATCCAGCTCTAGTGTTCAGAGCTCAAGGCTGATGCTTCCTTGAAGTTGTTTTCCAGAGGTTAAAAGTGGTTTAGGGAAAAATAAATCTCAAATTCCAGGACTCCTGTTTCCCCTCAGTGCCTAAGGTCTGTACATTTGCATCCTTCACAGAAGAGCAAATATTCAGCCAATTTTCATGTGATGCTCCAGAAAACACAGTTCTTGCCAATTTGTTTTTCAGCAACATCCTTGACTGATAGAGGTTGTGAAAACTCGCTACAGCAATTTATTGTACTCTTTGATTGTTTTCCTTGCATCATGTATTTTAAGGCATATTGAAATTATATAGGATCTGGCAGATCTAATTTGGGGAGCCAAAATGATCAGACTTGATGCCTCCCAGTTTATGTGTCTTCTCATTCATCACACGGTACTGTTTCAAAGCATTTTTTAAAATTAGGGTCTCTCCCAGATCCATGGATTTAAAAAAAACATTGTGCCTTATCTTCTCAAGATTACAAGCATTTCCTCACACGGGAATATTTCATGAACAAATAACCAAGCTTTTTAGAAGGCAAAGTCATTCTCTCCACCATCACTTTTTAAACAACAGATTAGAGACCCTGTGTGTTGTCTTCTTAAGGTTATTTCTCCCACACTCAGGTAATTCTTCTTCCAGGAGCTCCCATGGTTTTCTGCACATCACATCTTCTAATGACTTCCTAACAGCTTGAGAGCTCTTCATGTGAGAAAGTGCCATGTGAGGTTGTAGCAGAAGATAGAGAGGTGGTCAAAAAAGAGCTAGAGGCTTCTGGAAGTTACAGACTGAAGGCGTCCATCTGATCTCCACCTGCAGCCAAGGAGTGGGGAAAACATGCACCCTTCTCAAGTGCCTGAACCTCTGTTTCACTGTCAAAGGCATATGACGAGCCTGCTGCTGTGGTATTGACAACTGATTCAGGTAGCAAAAGGTCACCAAAAAGCACCAGGATCACCCTCACATGAGACAAAGTTTGATACAGGCTGAAGCATGCTGTCTCTCCCTCTGCCTCTGCCACCCAGAAATTCAGCCAAATGAAAAGCAAGGCCTTCCCTCCAGGAAAACCAAACAAAAGCCATGTGTCTTGAACCCTCATTGTGTCCAGACAGGCACAGAGAGTTTGCCAGAACAAACAAGTTCCAGAGTCAAAGGATTTCCGCTGAAAGCTCTCTGCAACCAGTCCTCCTTCTCCCGGCCCCGTGCTTCCCAGCCAGCTCTTGCTGCTCAAACCACGGCAAAGAGGCCTCCCGCTACAGTGACACATTTGACAGCTTTGCCAAGAGCACTTGGTGAGGCGCCAAAGAGAGAAGCAGTGCTCTTTCATGAAAAAAGCAGGCACGATGAGGAGGGATATTTGAAATGTTCCTTCTAGTAAACCTGAATGGCCAAACACCCCATGCAGAGAAACTCTTGGGTTATTACCCCAAGGGAGAGAATGGGCTACGCAGGGCTTCTCCCACTCCAGAGCTTGTAGTCCCATTCTCAATGGTGTTTAAGGCATCTGCATTGAAAAGCAACCATCTCCTCCAGTGCTTGGGCTCACTTTGAAGACATTCTTGCTCACTGAATTTCAAACTAACTAATACCCTGTGTTTGCCTTGCCTCAATTAGCAGCACTTCAGAGCTCTGGTGCTCAACACAGGCCTTTCATTATGTCTCCTTGTTGCTCAAGCAAAATCCTAGCTCCAGCTGCTCCCATGATGAGCAGTGCCACAGCCACCAAGACATCGCAGTCCACATGGAAGAGCACTGTGAGAAAACTGAAGATGCTCTTGAGAAGATACATAGTATTTCGGCAGCATCATCAGGGAGATTTCCACTACAGTGAATGACACAACGATAGTCATTTGACTCCAAAGCAGGTGTCACCTCAAAGCACTAACTCTGAATAAGGGGACAAAGATTGAAAATAATTATAACTTTCATGTGTCTAGACAGAGCCAGAAGCCACAGCCCTGACCAGGTTTTCTTGCTGTAGGGAAAACCCCAAGGAGGAGCAAACACTGTTACAGCCACTAGAACACTTCTTCCCATGGCTCATGGTGAAAGGACACTTTCCAGAGGCAGAGTTTTAAGGGAGTTATGGAACACGGTGGAACAAACACCCCTACACATGCATATCCGTGTGTGGAATGAGCGTATGAAACATGTGCATCACTAGGTCTGTGGTATATTTATCTGAGGCATCACTCTACTTCTAAATTTGTGTCTTGCAGGAAGATTTTAATAGCATGACATAATCTAAGGCATGTACCGATTCCTTTTTTAGGACAGTTGGCTTCTGTCTGGTTTACACAACTCCTTCTGATTTCACACAAAGTGAAGTATAATGGAAGGCTCTTCTTCCATTGCTTTTATGTGCCGAATTCTTTCTTTCTGTTTCTTCTTTAAAACACTTTTTTTTTTAATTTAATACAGGATTGTGCATACAGAGCCTTGCAGATGGAATGCATAATTGAACATTATATTCCACTCTTGAGAGACACACCATAAAATTAATATTTGAACCATATTCTTGCTGATTCAGGGGAAGAGAGCAAAGTAACACAAAGAAAATATTCTACAGCAATCTGTGGTCTATCTGCAGAATACTTTCCAGACATTAGCATCATAAGAGAAAGACTTAACATTAATAAAAGGTGATTATTCATTCACAGGCAGAGTTATACTTTGCTCGATTTCTTGGGGTAATTTTGCAGTTAAGGAGTCAGAGTGAACAGAGTTTTGGGTAACAGAGAAAAAGAGAATGAGAAAAGACCACATTTCAAGTAATGGTCCCTATCCCTCCCTCTCATCCCTCAACACAAACACACAATTGTGCAGTGGGAAAACACAGAGCAAGAGACTGTTAGAGATCAAACCACATTGCAAACACAAAGCAAGAGACTGTTAGAGATCAAACCACACTTCAAATGGGACCACAGTAGGGTCAGCATTTCACAGCATGGAGGTCTTGGCTTCATGAAAGGCATTTTAAATGCTTAGGACAAAAGATTATGGGTAACATTTGGTGTAGTACTACTCTAAAGACAAACAGAAAGAAAAATATAAAATAAAATTTAAATAAACATATAAACTGTATTCAAGAGAGAATCAAGGTCGGGGAAACAGAAAGAGGATGGCCATTACTGATAGCTACTTCATCCATTACCATAGCCATGAAACTAAGATATTAATTTGGGTTAAAAAGTGCCTCATATGGGGCTGTTTTGCCCTGAGATACTGGTGTGAACAGAGATGTCAAGTCACTAAAGTTTTGAGCTAATGCCAGACAGACAGTATCAGATTTCAGAGTTAGGAACCAGAGGTTCTGTTTGAGTCCAAAATTATTTCTATAAGTAGGAATAATGAATTTTAACTTTATCATACGAGCTCTGATGCCCAATCTTGATACCTACTGACATCTAAAAGCATCTGACTTCTGTATAAACTGTGTTTCTGCTGGGGCTCCATTATTCATTTTCACCAGAAGTTAAAATGTTGAACTCTGGTATTTGTGGCTACAGAAACACATCTTTAAAAGCATACAATAGACAAATGACATTGTTCTGCAGTTGTAAACACACAGCTTAAAATGGTGGCTGAAACGGAAATTTGCTTTTTTAACTGGGCTGACACCTCTGCACTCCATAAAAGGGCAAGGAACAAAGAGAAGGTGCATTATTTTATCCTCAGAAACAGCTAAGGTGCATAACCATGACCAGCAGTCGCCAGAGCAGTTAATGCTAGAAAAGGTCAAGGCAACAGGTACACCTACAGTACTACATCTGCAGTTCAGATGTTTATTAGTCATAACTTGACATTAAAAGGCCTTTAATTGCCAAGGATTTATACCTTCTGATATCAAGAAGTTTATAATTGCAAGAGCCATAGACACAACATGAATGATGTCTACGTCTCCAACCCTTCTTCAAGTACTATAGAAAGCATGAACCACAGTGCAGAAAACAGGGGGGCAGCGAATAAAAAACAGGTGAGCTCCCTTCTCTGGTCTACAGGAGGAAAAAAAAAAAATGAATGCCCCTCAATACCCAGATTAGGTGTAAAACCTATTTTCTCATGTATAGCCTTGATTGCCTCTCTGATTCTCTCTACTGACCAGCAGCCAGGTCCAGAAAGTATTTCTGCAACACTGCTTGACAGGTTCCTGCTCTTTCCTCCTGTGTGGGAGTCAGCTGGGAACCCAAAGGTCCTCCTCACGGGGTACAGAGGCTGTCCCCAGTTGGCAGAATAGGACTGCAGTAACAGGTTGGGGCACAGGTGCCCCAGAAACATGGGCCTGTGCCACACCACACAGCCATGGTGCTGCCCACACACAGAGCCATGACACAAAGATGAGAAAAGCACAGCAGCACTCGTTTGTCACTGACACTCCATCATCTCCCTCACTCAGCGCAGCATGCGATGCCTGGCCACCACAGCCTGGGGAGGAAGCACCATCTGTTGCAATGCCAGGGATGTTCTGGCAAGAAACATTTCCAGAGTGCCACGCATTTGAGGAGGCACTTAAAATGCCCAGACCTCTTTGTTCAAACTCCAATTGAAGACAGACCCATAAGTTCTGTATCTTATTTATTAGTTATTGTCTTATTTAATCCCCTTTGGAAAGGCAACAATAGAGGAGTTGCAGTTCTCCTTTTGTTTTTCCAAGCTAGTGATATTACTCCTTTACTTAGAAACAGAAAGCAGAGCATATCATACATTTACCTATCAGCATAGAGGGGTTACCGTGACCCACTACATTTGCCCCATTCCTTACTCACTACGAGTCACCATTAGTGATACATCGGTCAGTGGCACATCATTTGGGAACACAGGTCTTTGCCCAGCTGCCTGAGCTCACCAGGTGCATCTCTGCCCTCAAGCAAAGGGCATCTTTCCTGGTGGCTCTTGAAGAGTAGGAGCAGTTGGGTGCTGTGAAACAGTCTCAGGGAGACTGCAGGTATTTCAGCTCACGTTGCACTACCACACTAGTTTGAAATTCCCACCTCCAGGCTAGCCTAAAAAAATCCGGAATAGTAAAGGCGTGCTTGCAAAAGGAAAGAAGATTATCACCAGCCTAAATGTGATCCCCTCCCGCTGTCATTGAGGAGCACCAACACTCCTTACCAGCTTCAGAGAGACAAGGTTATCTGCTCTCTCTTCAGAGAGACAGGGTGGAGGCCTCTGCTTTTCACTACCTCCTTTCTCAAAAAAAAAAAAACCCAAAAGTAAACACACACACCCCCTCAACACCACCATCACTACTTTCTTATGCTAGTAAAAGTCTACTAAACAAGTAGGAATATCAGCAGCCTTCCACTCTCCCATACTGAATCAAACTGCCCTCAGACACCAGGTTGGTTTAGGGACAGCTGGTTAGATTTTTTATTTGAAGAGGCATTTGTTTTTAGGGAAGACATGCGTAAGAGTGAGACTATACCCTGAAATCAGATATTACCCCTTTAACGGTGGGCTTGGGCATCTGGAGTGTATATGTGCAACAGCTAGCCTCCAGTTCAGCTTGTAAAATCTTTTTGTGGGGGTGGTGACTTTCCCAGTATTTTTCATGTTAGAATAAATTAACTTAAGTGTGCATGGAAGGTAGGAATACATATGACTGAAACGAAAAGTCCATCTAAAAATAGCACTAAACCAATTGCATTGTTCATAGTGAGGGAAAGGAAACCTGGGGGGAAAAAAGAAATATATTTAACAGCTGTCTCAACATAATGTCAGATTTATTCAAGATTTCTAAAATGGTCTTTGACAAGCCTTGACTCATTGTGTAGGGCTGGAAAGGGTATTGAGGGTGGACTATTTCTTATGATTTATAAGAGACCACTGTGACTAGTTTGAAAAACCTGCATACAAGTGCAGTAAATTAAAACAGAAGCCTACGTAAGACGTGTACCTTACAGACAAAAGGCTTAAAGCATTCTTCAGTCTGAATCACCAGTGTGGTTTGCAAAGGAAATTGGTTTCAAGAATTTCTGCTAGCCAAAGAGGTACATTGCAATATTTAGAAGAACTAATTTCTACCATTAGCACATTTTGGAAATTAGAATCTAAACCCATGCAGCTGGAACATGGCACTGCACTTGGACTCAGTATCAAAAATTGCAGAAGTTTTCAGTGGTTCACTAACACTGGCTCATGTACCAGCTTCATTTATCAAAAAGCTTGCATGGCACATGCAGCAACTTCTACGTGAGTACAAATTAAACAGCACTAAATTTTGTGTGTGCAGAAGAGTGGAAAATGAAACCATGTGTGTTTAATAAAAGATGGACATGTTGGCCTTTGCTTTAGCTCTGAGAGATAATTGCACAAATTTTCACATAAAATTTGAACATGACCTAATTCATCAGGAGAACCTTGTAGAGGCTGTACCATAAAGAAAACACTCTAGACACCTTCACAGGAAGCAAGAGGGAGGGGAAAACCCCTCAGCTAGAGGTGCTCTGCATAAGAAGTGTATTATTTTCACAGATTGAAGAGAAGTCAGGTTGTGATCTTCCTTAAAACCCTGGTTTTGCCTATCCCTCCAGGCAGATACTTTCTCACATTCCCCTGCAGAGTCCAAGAAATTACTGAGCGGAGGTTCACTCTGACTCTCATAGCCCTCTCCAAGCCCCGTGAGTAAATCAATACAGGCAGTTCCTTTGGCTTCTACCAAATGTCTGCAGAGGTACGTGATCTACACTGAATAGTTTGGGAAATGCATAATACCTTTCCTATGAAGCCCTGGCACTGATCTGGATGGCCAGCACTACTAGACATGTAGGAGGGCCACTTTTCCTTGTGTGATATAGAATTGGAGATTAAGGCCTGAAATCCTTAATTTTACATCATCTAGGGTATGCCAGAGTAGCAGCTAGTGACATCCTACTAGAGACAGATTGGTGGAAAATGGCATGTTATGAATATGCTTTGTTTCCCATTACCTTTTCATGATGCCAGCTGATGATTTGTATAACACTCACTGCAAACCACATCTGGGAATTCATGAGCTAAAACCCTCCCTTCACAGTTACTGCCCAAACCACATGATGACCCTGCAGCCCCTGTGTCACCATACAGATTTGTGGAACTGAAAGCAAGCAAACCTCCCAGAAACTTCTACAGAGTCATAACACCCTTTTGCAGTAATGGAGCTTTGCTAGCTGGTGCTTATGAAGGAAGGAGCAGGAACGGACTAGCTGATGCTCTTAATGAAGGCTTGACGGCTCTTTGTATAATATAGTCAGGAAGCTAAAGTCAAGGCAAAGGAATGGAGGAAATGGAAGTCACTCAAAAGGAAACGAAGACCTTCAGAAACAAGAGAGGTAATTGAGTTTTCCAGCCTTTTCATCATGTCCTGTTACACAGCTTGTAACTAGAAAATCATGTTTGGGCCACTTCTTGCCCAGTGCGACTATTGCTATAGGAATTAAATATGTTCGTGTGTGCACCTGCTCCCATTTGTCTTGCACAACTATAGTCAAAAAAGAGTTTCTGCATTAAACCCTGGGGGGAAATGGTCCTCATCCAGTATTAAGTCATCCACAGCTCCTCCCTTATTCCACAGAAAATATCCAAGATATCACTTCCAAACTTTAGAGGTTATGATTCTTTGTAGCAACTTCTACCATTCTGTCAGCTAAAATAAAGGAGGCTGATTTTGAATTCCCATACATACTCATACAGACCTAGTTTCAAATCAGTGGGGCTCTACTAGAGAAGAATTGCCGTAAGAGACTATAATCAGATGCAAAGTGTCTTTCATCTGCCGGACTTCCTACATGTTGCTCAGAAATGATGGGTCAATTATCCCAGAGCTATGTTCTCCTTGGGCTGAATGAGGATAGTAAGTTGAGATTTCATCAATCACTCCAGCTCCTATTGCTCCTGCAGAGCGAATTGTTATGGCAACGGGAGGCTGAAACCCAGGTTTACAGTAACTGAACAGATGGATTCCAAAAGTCTGGGACTTTCTTGCAATGGAAAAGATGATAAATTACAGAATAAAAACATATGCCAGTTATTTAACCTTCTGATTTTCTTTGATTCATTGCTAGGACCAGCAAACAAATCTTAAGAGAAAAAAAAAAAGGAAAAAAAAGGAAACAAAATAAAAAGTAAACAGTAACGTGACTATCATTTCTATATTTCTTGCAGTAGTGATTCCTTCTATGCCAGCACACCAACTGTTTCTTGACTGTGTCACCTCAAAAAACTGAATTTTACCCTGATTTCTGAGAGGAATGGGGCTTACATAGCAGTAGAGAAGGTGTCTCCACTTTCTCCCCCTAGGTTTTAGGGGTTTTTTAGTGGCCAATTGTATTAACATTTGACAGAAGGGTAGCATCTCAAGAGACTACACTTCTATATGAAAATTAATAGCTAAGCAGGGGATAGCAATGCAAAGCAATGCTCCCTAGGCTAAACGTGGCTGCAGGAGCCTCCATATGCGATCTCTTCCTCCCTGGGCAGAGGAAACTGGAGGTGATGTGCAAAGGATCTGGGATTACTGCAGGGGATGTAGGACACTTGGTAGGAAAGCCAGTTACACCACTTGGGAACAGATCTCTGTGCATATTTGCACTAAAAATTAAAATGCGTTCCCCAATCCCCACAAAACAGAAGATAAACAATTGTGGAGTTGCACTGGGATGAAGACACAAGTAAGCATGCTCTGTGGCTGTGTATGATAGGAAGAAAACAACTTTTCATTGAACCATACCAGAACACACACACCCCCACACAACCTGAACATGTATGTATGCACACAGCACACATACACACACGTATTTTCATACGCACAGGGGAACAGTTAAACAAAGGAATTATTGCAAGTAGATCCATACATGCGCACACAGACAAAACCTGGGATTTCCAGCAAAGCTTGTGCAATTCAGTATAATAAAAAAGGGCTTCTTGCAGCAAAGCACTTAACGAATGGCAGATTGTGTCCAAAGGGTGCCATTGCCCAAGGGAGTCGGGATTTGGCTGGAGCATGCAGTAGGAAAAAATGGCCTGAAGATTTGTTAGGGTAAGGACTAGATTCAACACAATCAAAAGGCTTCATGTCCTCTGATGTATTATGTGTTTCATCCCCAGAGCAGATGAAGCTTCAGTATTTTTCCATATTTTAAAAGGGGGTTTTGTTTAGTAAGAGGAATCTAATTTCCGACAACTATTGTACCCTCCCAGTATTTTCAGAGTCAAGTTCTTCTCTCAGGCCCAGTACCAAAAAGCCTGAACAAATACTTTTGATTTTAATTTCAGTATGAATTATCTTCTTGCATACTAACCAAGGAAAACTGAAAAAACTAACAAGAGTCAATGACAACTTGTTCAAAATGGTCAGCAGAGGTTAATGATGTCTCTGACATTGGCTACCTTCTAGAACTCATCTTTCACTTTCCCCTAGAGTCCACAATTTGAAGTATTTGCAGCTTCTCTTGCATGAAGAAAATATAATATTTACAGCATGTTTTTTTATTCCGGGATCTCAGAATTACTCCTTGACTCCAGTTCATACATCATTTTTGTGTCAAACTCTGACCTCATCTCTATTTGCATTCCCTACTCTGATGGAGCAGCTATTTCTGATTACAGACTGGAAAAATAAATCACAGAAAATTGGAATTCCAAGGAAAAGAACATTTCATGTTCCGTCATGTTGTTGTTATGAGACATGGCTTTTAGCTTGATTGTTTTATTTTTATCAAGGGATGCTCAGTATAATGTTTTATGGGCACTCAGAGTATGAGCCCATGTATTCATATAGTGTTCCAAAACCTCAAAACCCACAGTCAGTTACACTGCTCAAGGACAGTGACTCTTGATTCCTGACAATCAGTTTCTCCTGAGGTACTGCTGGCTCCACCTGTCCATGGTCCTCATGGCTTTAAAACTGCACTGATACACAATGGCTGAGGTTGGAAGGGGAGGTCAGTCTGTCCAACTCCCATGCTCAAACCACATCCAGTCAGGTTTTTTATGTCTCCAAGGATGGAGACTCCACAACCTCTCTGGACAAACTGCCAGTGCCTGACCACCCTTATAAAGTTTCTTCTTTTGTTCAGACAGTACCTCCTGTGTTTCCGTTTGTGCCCATTGTCTCTGGTGCTATACCTGAACACCACTGCAAACAGCCTGGCTCCATCTTCTTTGCATCCTCCTTTGAGTTTTTTATGAACTGATGAGATTCCTCCCAGCCTTCTCTTCTCCAGGCTAAACACTCCCAGTTCTCTCAGTCTTTCATGTCACAGAAGACATGCTCCAGTCCCTTCATCATCTTCACAGCCTTTCACTGGACTATCTCAGGTACATCCATGTGTCTCTTCTACTAGGGAGCACAAAACTGGATGTAGCACTCCCAGGTGAGGCCTCACACCAGTGCTGAGTAGAGCAGAAGAATAACCTCCCGCAACCTGCTGACAATGGCTCTCCTATAACTTCCCAGGGGTTTTGTTAGCCTTCCTTGTCACAAAGATGCATTGCTGACTGGCTCATAGTCAGTCAGCTTGGTGTCTGCCAAGACTTCCAGGACCTCCAGGTACATGCTTCCCAGACAGACAGTCCCCAGAATGCACTGCAGCCTAGCGTCTTTTGTGCTCTGGTGCAGAATTTTTCATTTTGCTTTCCTGAACTTTCTGAGATTCTTATGGCCCATTTCTCCAGCTTACTAAGGTCCATTTGAATGGCAGCACAACCATGTGGTCTATCAACCACTCCTCTGAGTTTTCTATCACCTGAGGTGATAATCCACTTGATTTCTAATTTGCTGAGGGTGCACAGTCTCACTGACATGGTCATTACTGAAGAGGTCAAACAGAATCAGCCCCAGTGAAGACCAGAGCGAGGAAGGCGTTGAGTACATCAAGCATTTCTGTGTTCTTTGTTACTAAGTCCTCTGCACCACTCAGCAGTAGAGCCACGTTTTCCCTTGTCTTCCATTACATTGCTGCTGTACCAGTTGAAGCTCTTCTTGTTACCCTTGTCAGATTCAGCTCCAGGTGGGCTTGAGACTTCCTAATCCCACCCCCGCATGATTGGATAGCATGTCTGTGTGCCTCAGGGGTTACCTGTCCCCATTTCCACCTCCTGTATGATGCCTTTTATGTTTGAGTTTAGCTAGAAGAAACTTGCTCTTTAATGCAGGTCTCCTGCTGCCTTTGCTTGATTTCCTTCTCATCAGGATGGGCAGTTCAATTTAAGCATGAACAAAAGAATAAGCGTTAAGGAAGTGACTGATACACTGCCTGTTCTCACGGTGAGCAGTATCAACAGCATGATGTCACCAGTGAGGTTCCAATACATATTATGGTGTAAGTGCTTGTAAAATTGTTGCTAAAAACCACAGCCATGTAAAGTAGTCAGAATTTGTCCTCTTCTGATGAAACATCTCCTTCCTACACAAAAATCTGAGGATGTTTTAAAATAATGAACTGCAAGTTGCAAGGTGCCAACTTCCCTCATAGGCAGAAGACACGTTGTCCTAAAAGGGTATAACTAAGCGGTTTTGCTTTATCTATGAATGTTTGTACAGCCAAACTTGAGCCTTGTTTAGACCAGTATCAGGGATGAGCATCTCCATGTGGTGTGCTAAATCATAAGGTAAGTTCCAGAGCTCAGTGCTGAGGCCTTGGGATGCCACAGGGTGTATTAGTGAATTGATTCTAACAATGTCATAACCCCCTTTAGTAGAAAACAAAGCATACACAGAGAGATGCAACAATTTGTTAAAATTACACACTGAATCGAGCAAAGTTGAAAATAGAAGCCAGGGGTCTTTTTTTCCATCCCTGTGCCTTTTTCATAGAGCCACCCCTCTGCTTTCCCAGAACAAAGCAAGTTAGAGGGAAGCATATGCACACATTGCTGTAAAGCAGAGAAAAGTAGCTAGGAACTGACACCATTAAATCAGTGCAATCTCATCTGCATAACGTCTGAGGCAACATACGAAGGGAAATCTCAAGAAACTGCTCAGTAGTCATCATTCTCCACAACCAAACAGCCAAAGGAAAATCTTCTGCTCAGGCATTCACGGTAAGCATTCACGGACATATTACAGATACAGTTAACAATGCTAATAGGTTCTCTAGAAGTATAAATAGGTCAGAGATGCCAGATGCTCTTCTCCACAAAATCAAGAGGTCTAGAAAAAAACCTAAAACAAAAACAAACAACCCAAAATTCAAAGACACATCCCAGAAATATGGGCAGGCGTTTCAAATATGTGGCTAGCTCTGATGGCTATAGGCACAGCTGTGCATTGCATAGCATTACAGAATGAAAGCTGTTACCTGCACACATTCTAAACACACAGCCAGCACTAATGACACAGGCCATCTAGGAAGGATTACGAATTAGTTATCATTTCAACCCAATGAAAGAAGATCTATATTTCTCTTTTAGACACGTAATTCACAGGAGAATCATGCTTGCCAACACTCTGAAAAAATAATCTTTCAGAATTCTTACAAACCCACTGTGTTATGATTTCATCTCATGAAATACAACACCTTTACATTAAACCTCATAAAACTAAATCCTGCTGGATCTCTTCCAGGCTCAGAGAATAAACAGTTATATCAGTGATGCCTAGAACAGTAAAATCTGGCTTACTGTCATATGGCATGTTCCCATTTACAGAGGAGAGTAGGTCTGCAAACAGCTAACTCACTTTACTATTACAAAATCCTCACATATAATGAATTTCTCACATAATTGGTCTAAGAAATACTTCAAGGGGGAAAAAAGAATGCTTTGAACACCATAATACATATTTATTTCTGCAAAGTTTTGGGGGTTTTTCTTTCAACCTATTCCCTGCCTTTTCCTTAATGAAACATATGCTGCAGAGCTGCTCTGGCTTTTACTGAGCACAAGCATGTTTAGTCGCATCTGGAACTCTGGTAGATAGCAAAGGAGGGAAAATTTGTTGTCAAAACAGTTCAAAAGCACAGATTAATATATCCAATGCAATCACTTCATAAGGCCAAATTATTTTCCCTTTGCAGTCATAAGAGCTACACAGATTCCTTGCAGTCTTGCCGGTCCCACCCAGAGCATGAGTAAGAAAGATATTGAAACAACCAGCACAGTTACACCAGGCAACATAGATCTAATGAAAATGCCCTCCATAGATACAGAGACTGATGGATGGCCAAAGGACAAATGCAATTTTCTATGTTAATTAGACTTTTCCCTTTGTAGAGCTATGCTTGAATTCCCAAATTTGGACAGAAGCTGGAATATTTTCATGTGGGAACTGCAGTTACAGACTTAGATACGTAGATGTCACACATTCCTTCCATCTTTCTGAACACTTAGTGGCCTAATCACATCTCAGGCAAATCACAACCAGATCACCTTCAGTGCTGAAGCATGCTTGGTACAAGTACAGGAGCCAAGGCTGACATTAACCAATACCACTCCTCACCAGAGCCTGAATTCCCCTAAAGGTCATCCTCCTCATTTTCTCTACTTTGACCACAGCACTATGGATTTTAGTAGCCATGGCTGGAAGATGATACTTTTATCGTAAAAGGGAGATTTTAACAGTGCTGTAAACAGCCCGTGGCAAGCAACACAAAGCACAGGGAAGAATCCTTAGGTGCATGGGGAAGATGACCACTGAGGCTTTGGCAGGCAGGAACTGCAAGGAAAGGGACAAAGGTTCCCTGGGAACTGCCAGGGGGCCCTTTTTGAACTAGAGAGAAGAGAAATGTGCCTGTTAAGATGGTTGATTAGGTGATGTAATGGCAGGGCAAGGTCACTGACCCCATCACTGGAAGTAATTAGGAGGGGATGTGCACTTGGAAGGCAGTAGATTCCATCTGCAAGCTCACCATGAAGCAGAGAACTGCACATCCATATCCCGTGACCAGTCTCTTCCTGGAGTGGGGAGGGCTGATGCCCTAGGAAAGCTCTCCGTGGATTTGGGACTATCAGAACACTGCTGTATATATATGGTCTCAGCATGTACAAAAGCTTGAGGCTGGGAGGAGGGGATGGCAATTGTTTGCATGCTTGACCACATAAGAGGCTCTAACTCTCCAACCGGCTAATGGGCTCCCCCCAGAATTAGCCGGTCTTATTAAGGGCACACCCAGCCTGACTGCACAACACAGCAGCAGGTGAAATCCAGCTGTCCACAGGGGTCTATCATCTTTAGGGAATGAAAGGAGGTGAAAAAAACCCACAACCACAACAAAGCACAGGTGACAGAATACCAGGCTGAAGTGAAATTCTGATCAGACCTAGAATTACTATTCTTAAGGGTTTATTCTGATACTTCAAACCTAATTTTCAACACTTGTGCCAAACCAGATTAAGATAACACAGCTTGCTGTCAGCTTTGTTCACCTTTTTCAGTGTTCATACTTTCAAGTTCCAAATGTGTAACTCTACACATTATTGCATAGCAAAGGATATATGTCAGTAAACCACGGTACTTTTACTTTCAGTGTTTATAGAACTACTCAAAACAACATAATTTCACCATTTACTCCCAGATGTAAATATTAATTCTAAGCTGATCCTAACACACTTTCTGCTACAACTTTACTTACAGGGACTAAATAAACCTTGTTTTCCTCAAAACTTTATAGGGGGGGAAAAAAAAAACCACAAGTAAACCAGAGAACTGCATTCTCACCTTTTTTTCCAAACATTAATCTAACTTTTCCCACCAAGAGGTTGGTCAAGCTAGCTACATTGGGAATATGGGTTGTAAGACATTTCCTTCAAAACTAGACGTGGCCAGGTTTCAGTAGCAGGGCATTATAGGGGTGGATTCTTTTAAAAAGAGCTGCTAGAAACTTCCCCTGTAGCTGATAGGGTTGTTGCCAATCAGCTCTGAGATGGACCTGCAGCTGACCCAGGCCTGGCCAATTAGTGATTGAGGTAACAGCTCTGTGATTAACATACTGGAGGAGGGGAAGAAGCTGCTGCACAGAGGCAAAACTGTAGCAAAAGGGAGCCAGAACGTGAGACCAACATCTCTACAGACACAGAGGTCAGTGGAGAAGGAGAAACAGGAGGTGCCCAGGCACTAGAAGAAAGATTCCGTTGTGACCTGTGGTGAGGACTATGGTGAGGCAGCTGTGCCCCTGCGGTCCACGGAGGCCACCAGGGAGCAGAGACCCACTCACAGCTTCTGAAGGAATTCACACTGGACCCAGTGGATGTCTGAAAGAGGCTGTGACTCTGTAGGAAGCACCCTGGAGAAAGTTCCTGGCAGGACCTGGGAATATGTGGAGTGAGGAGCCTATGTTGGACCAGGTTTGCTGTCAGGACTTGTGATCCTGTAAGGGAGCCAGGTTCGAGCAGTTGCTACCTGAAGAACTGTTCTCCCCGTGGATAACCCGAGTTGGGGCAGTGTGTGAAGAGCTGTCCCTGTGGGAAGGACCCATGCTGGAGCAGTTCATGAAGAACTATAGCCCATCGGAAGGACCCACTTTGGAGAAGTTCATGGAGGACTGTCTCTCATGGGAGGGACCCCACGGTGTAGCAGTGGGAAGTGTTAACGAGGCCTCCCCATGAGAAGAAGCAGCAGCAGAGTCCATCTGTAATGAACTGACTGTAATCCCCATCTCCCTGTGCTGCTGGGTGGGGAGGAATGAGAGTCCTGGGAAGAGAGAGAGATGGTGGGAGGTGTTTTAAGATTTGTGTTTTTTATTTCTCATTTCCCTACTCTTTTTTTCATTGTTAATAAATCAAAACTAATTCTCCCCAAGTTGCGTTTCTTTTGCCTGTGACAGTAATTGCTGAGTGATCTCTCTGTCCTTAACTTGATCTGTGAGCCTTTTGTTATATTTCTCTCTCCCCTATCCAGTTGAGGAAGGGGAGCGATAAACTGACTTGGTGAGCACCTGGCACCTAGCCAATGTTAAATCACCACACTAGCCCAATTTCAACCAGACCAAGAGACTTAGTATTGAATTGTCAGATCGGTTGGCTGGGCTTGATTCACTGTCAAGTTTCAGTCTGCAGTACTAGCATATAAACAGTACAAGAGTATCTGAGTAAAGGTCCAGAACCTGCCAAGCAAGCTTTCTGACTAATAAATCTCCTGCTCTAGCACCCAACAATCTCTCAAGAAGGAAAATAAGATAATAAGGTAGGAGAAAAGGGCAACCATTCTTTTTCCTGATACTTGGGTCACACCTCCCTTGCAGCAGTATAAATGCCATGCATGAACAGCTCTCAATAACTTACATAAAATGCCCCTTTGGTCAAGAGAAGGATTTCTACTTCCTCAAAACCACAAGCTTTGGGTTGTGAAAGGGACAGCATTCTCCCTCTTTGCAGATGAAGAAGTCAAGCTGCTGCACGGCAAGGAACTACACCCTTCTTCAGCATGCAGTCAGCCTGCCTTACCCACACTCCTTCCTAGCTGCCACCTCAGCCATGATGGTTCATGGTTTGGCTCACAAACTGTTTGGGCAAAGTCATCCCAGATCGAAGACCGCTGAGCCTGACAGCTCCGACCCAATTGGCTTGCAGAATATAAATGTTAACGACTAGTCCAGGCACTACTAGGTAGGTTAAAACTTGAGGGAACCAAGCCTTGGGATGCAAAAATGTTGTGAAGAAATCTGTATTTGGGCAGAGGGAGGCTGAGATGGATTGGTCACACAGCAACAGAGAGCTGAGAATATTGAAATTAATGGGAAAAGAGAGGTACATTAAAAAAAAAACCTAACTGAATAAATAAGTATACTATATGGTTCTAAAGTTTACTCCAACCTGTATTACGTGTACACATTTGCATGTACTGAGAAAGGAAAAAAAACACCTATGGAGAAGACAACTGCATTTAAAATGTTTCTTTCTGAGCCTCTTCAGGTTTACTTTTCTGAGTTTGGGAAGGTAAAACTGTAATTTTCAAGTTTGAAAGCAGAATAGTAGAGAAAAGATGTTGGAGATGATGACCAAAATCTTGAATATGTTCCTCATTGAACACATGTTACGTTCTGGTTGCTGCTGCTTTTTTCAATCATTTCTAAACTTTGTGAAAACTGCAGATGTAATACCATTGTAAGCCACATCACCCAAACTGCTTCTGGGTCAGCTTCTTCAAACATCTGGACTTTTTTAATATTTGGAAATACCAACTTTAGAGTCTGCAAATATATTTTAATTCCTGATTATGTGCCTACTAGTTTGATTATTTAAATCACTTTGTAATTTAACTCCCATACAGAAACTAATTTGTTGATTAGATCAATCTGACATCATGATCATATTGTTCCATTGCTGTATTTTATATCTGGCTTAATAATATTTTAAATAGTATAGCTTTGGGCAACAGGTTATCTTGGTTTTGCTTTTTAAAAATGTTTTACTGTAAATTGTTATTTAAAAACCAATTTCCCTTGATGAGTAACAGGTGTCCAAACCTTGAGGCCATTAGACTAGCTATCTATCTGCATATCTGACTCTTTCCCCACAAGTAGCAATTAGCTCTGGAAAAAAAAAAAACCCTATACCTTCCTCTCTCCCACACTCATTTATAGTTGCTTTCCTGTGTTAAGCACTGCAGAAGTACACAGGTGTCTGGTTTTTGCCCATGTATCTGCAGAACTATGAGTGCCCACAGCACACAGACCCAAGTCAAACCTCACCAGTATCCACAGCTTTAGCCACCTCATCAGGGAAAGTGCTATGGCAATCTTGGACATGAGGCCGAAACTTGCCTAAGTCCCGATTTGGGGGAGTAAAATTTGGACCTAGACTCCCTTGTGACTGGCAACAACAGCAAAACTCTCACTGTGGCAAATGATGGCAGTATTTCTGCCCTGCACCACCCTGCCTGGGTGGCAGCAGCATTTCTCCTTCTGCAGCATCCATACCCTACTCAGAGCTCAAACATTCTGGTACAAACACCCTGTCTTTCCGTATGGTTCACCTGCTCTCTGCTCAAGGTGCTAGCTACTACCAGGCTGCAGACAGTTGAGGGAGGAAGAAAGGAAAGTTATATTACATTATAGCTTTTCAAATACAATACAGTAAGAACACCAGAATTGTAGTCTTCGAGGACATAGTCTCTGTTGTCTTTGTCATCCAGCACTTAGATTTGATAAAAATAACAAAGAGAGCACTAATCATAAACAGGCATTCTGCACAAATATAAATGCTCACCATGACAAAAACTGTATACAGATATAGATGTATGTCAGATAAATTTGAAGGATCATAACTTGCTGATGCATGAGCACACAAATAAATCTAGATGTACATACATATATATTCATGTGTTTATAATACATCATCCAAGCACCTATATTTACCATTTAATACAAACTAAGTACAATAGCACATTTAAAAAAAAAAAAAAATAAAAGAGGCTTGGTATAATATTTAATAATGTTCCTATGGAAAACATTCCAAATTGGAAAAACTTGCCTGAAAATTTTAAGGTACTAAACACAGGGAAACTATTGGGGGAATCACCACTGAAATAAAAGTAAATACCCCTAGAAAACTCCTTGCGACTTAGTTTTGTTTCCACTTGAAAGTAATCAGCCCCGATGTGATCGTTCCCTTTCATGACATCAAACCCTGATTAAAGATGGTCTAGAGTTTCAGTCCTCAAACACAGCGTTTCTGGAGGAAAAAAAAAACCGGCAGCAGCGAGCAGAAACACGACGCGTCGGAAGACCGATACCCGGTGTCACTGGGCAAAGGAAAGAAAACCGACATGGTGTGCACAAGCGCCACCAAGAGGTTCTTCTTCTATAACCCAAAGGCTAATTTCCACACCCCTACCCGAGCAGCAGCACCCTATGCCGCTCGGACACACATTCAGCATCCTCCCGGCACAAACCTCCAGCGTTTGCAGCTGCGTTTGCTGTGAGTGTTACAAATGAAAAAAAAAAAAAAACAAAAACAAACCCAAAAATCCTAAGGATAAATTATTTCTTTAGTGATCCTTTCAGAACAGGGTGTGTGGGGGAAGATATATCTGCAGCACAGGCAATTTTTGACAATGGAACTTTTAAATGTTGTGGTAACAGAAAACAAGACTGCTGCCCAGTCCTGGATCTGGAAAATGTTAAATTCCACCTTATCAGCCACTGAAACAGAGTCAAGGAGGGATCTGTTGCTGAGCTGCCTCCCGTTAAAACCTGTGCAGCTCTATGGTTTGGGGTTTTTTCCTAGCAAATACAATTGCAAGATTCAAATAGTAATAATATTTGAGTGGTGCGATGCTGGAGCCCAACTTTAATGATAAGCAGACATTTTTCTGCCTGGTGGTGACATTGTGCTGGGTAAGGCTTGGCTGCCCTCCACGGGTGAGTGCCCCCTCTGAAAACCATTGCTTTGAGCATGGCCTTTATCCCATCCTAATCTTCCTAGTTTCCACATAGCAAACCAACCTGTGGGCTGCCCACAGGCTCAAATATCAGAGTTTTCTCCAGGAAGGGGATGAAACTTGAATCAAGCCTCCCAGGTCCCAGGTAAGCATGCTAGCATGTCAGGGAGGGCTCGGCTGGGCAAGGCTTCAAGACACCTAGCTAAACTCTGAACTCAGGGCACAGGTTGCACTAGATGGTCTCCTGAGGTCCCCTCCAGGCACAGCTATCCCATGATTCTGCAGCCTAAAAGGTTGATGCCATCAGCACATCACTCACAAAAGAATATGGGTCTCAGGCTGGGAAAACCATCAATAACACCAGCTTTCACCTCAAGCTCATGATGTCGGCAAAGCACCTCAGTGAGTAACAGGGTCAGTGGTGGGGTGCAAACAGCACCCTCCCCCACCCCTCCCCCCAATAAATAGCCAGGTAAGGGAATAAGTGTTCTTAAGGCAGCATGTTTGGAGAAATATGCAACAGATGGATTAATAAATTGATACTGCTTATTGTTGCCTGAGTTGAAGCATGTCTTGCCCACTCTTTAACAGACAGGCAAGCATCATTATCTTTTCCATTTGCCACTTTTCAGCTTTCAGAGTTGAACAGGAAAAGGAACAGAAGATCCGAGTTCACCTCGAGGCTTGAGAGAAAAGGAAGCAGCACCCCAGTTTTAACACAGATGGCACAGACCAGACACACTCTTTAGACTGTAATGCTACTCCTAACTCCCTGCAAGCACCAAGGACTCAAGTAATTTTCTCCGGAATTGATTCATTTTCACCACCATGCAGGTAATATTCACCAGGGGAAAAGGACTGGGGGTAGGGGTCTTTTTTACCAGGCAGCTCATTCTCTCACCTAACTCCCGAGATTTAAGGTGATTTAAGCACTGATGGATTAAAAGGGTTTTAACAGTTTATATTACTTTAAACATCAAAGATAGATTCAACACACGTGCCACTTTCAGAGGTTTAAAGTAGCTTAACCACCAGTGCCACCTGAGGAATTTACAGGAACTCAAAAGCCTATGCTCCCTCTAAAACAATAACAATGTATCACAGAATCATAGAGTCATTTAGGTTAGAAAATACTTTTAAGATCATCGAGTCCAACCACTAACTTCACACTACCAGGCTTATCACTAAACTAAACTATATTCCTCAGCACCTCATCCATAGATAGATCATCTTCTAAATATCTCCAGGAATGGTGACTCCAATGCTGAATAATCCTCTCAGTGAAAAAGTTCTTCCTAATCTCCAATCTAAACCTTCCCCGGCACCTCAAAACATCATTATATTTTAGGAGTGTCGTCCTGCTTATAGCTCCCAGGTTGCTCTGGGCTATATCCAGGAGTGTGCCCAATCCCTCCAGTCCTTATTCCCCCTGGAGGGGAGTCAAACCACTTGGGAATGCAGAAGGAAGACACCTGCCAATGGTCATAAAGAGGTCTTTAGGTTCCTTCCCAATTAAGACTGAAACAGTAGCTGCTTATTGGCCTGAGCCCTATTTCCCTGCCCCTCCTCAGGGATGCTGCTCGGGCCATCACCCCAGCCCTGACATGTGCCCTAACATGCAAGTTCAGCTGGGGCAGCCAGACGCACAACCCCACTCACCAAGGGCTGCCGTAACACCTTTCAGTGCCAGCACCAGCCCCATCCCATTCAGCAGGGCCAGCCCAAGGAGAAGAGCTGCAAGCTCTCACCAGCCCTCAGCAGCCACCCCATGCTGCAGAGACCCCCAATACCTCCCTTGGAGACAACCTCACAAGTATATCCTCCTCCCCACCTTGAACACCCTCGCAAGGACACCCAGAGCTGCCTTCCCTGCTCAGGCTTTTCTAGGCTTTGAGTGTTTAGCATGAAAATCACCCGGATGTGGGGAATGCTGTGGGGTTTTTGGCCATAGTGGCCAGTTCCTGCAACTACCAGTCCCTGCACCTGGTACCCAGCTGGTACCCAGCCTCCCATGGCATCCAGGCCCTGATAAACCTCAGCAACTTCACACCACAACCGGGTCCACTCACTGGGAATCCCATGGCAGCCTCACGCTCCAGCGCTTTCCGCTCTGAGGGATCAGAGCAAGGGCAGTAACAATGACTGGGGTCTGGAGGCTTGGGCTGGTTTTGTTTATGTGATCTCAGATTGTTTCAAATTTATAGCTAATGAGTCTGCCAAAGGTGATTAAAAATGGAAATAGTAAGGTCTCATAAAGCCTCATTTCAAATCAAAGCTTAATCAGCATGGCCTGCTGGAAAGGGTCTTGAGACCTCCTCTGAAGGAGCTGGCACTAACTTCAGAGCCTGACAACAGCCCGCCTCGGGCAGCACCACGGCCACACCAGCATGACAGCCCTGTGCCTTCCTGGTGAGAATGCTGCAGGTCCCATCTCTTTCCTATGCCACAAGCAGTGACTCACACCTGTAGGAAGCCCAGTCTGGAACTTGGGCATTGTGGGGATCCTGCGATTCACAGAAGTCATCATGGCTAAGGCTAGCTTCCCATGAAACATCTCTATAAGGAGATATATTCAGTAGCTGTTTAATGAATGTGGTTTACCACAAAATGATACTGCACAGGCCTACTCTTTTCAATAATAATGCTATAAATAAAATTACTAAAAATCCAAGAACTATCCAAATCGCACTGAAGCTGTGTTGTGATCCCAGCGCCTTGCCTGTTGTCGTCCCCTTTGTGGTAAATCAACACAAACATAATTCTTTAAGGCAGTTTTTAGGTGAAGACAGGAGTGAAGGGAACGGGATATGCCTAGGCTGCGCAGAGCCGGGCCCACGCTTTTAGCCTCAGAAAAATGTGCCAGGTGACTATTTCAAAAGCACTTCGATGCTCTCACCCGGGGAAAATCCCCCTTGGTAGGCAGGGACTCTGCAAGAGTTGCAGGGACAGGACCCGGGGCAGAGGACACCCAGGGGAGGCAGGAGAAAGAGCCCCGCAGGGCAGCCCCCGTGGCTGGGAGGGGGGCAGGGGGGAGAACCAGCAGCCCTGGGCTGCTGCCTGCAACTCCAGCGCCGGGCACAGCCCCGCCAGCATCGCGGGGAGGGGGAGGAGGTGCCAGACACCCCCCGGGCGCTGAGGGAGCAGACAGCCTCGCCCCTTCCTTGGCGAACCGGCCCGGCCACATCGTGCAGCAGCTGGCAGCGAAAACCCCCAAACGCGGGACCCAAAAGGGGGTCGGGGAGGGACGGGGGATACCGCCGCCTCGCAGGAGCCAGGGCAGCGGCAGAGCTCACTCCCAGCTGCCCGCGGCTCCACAGCGGCCCCGGCCCGGCTGGGAACTCCTCGGGCTTTCGCAGCTCTTTGTTCGCTGGGATCTTTCCCCCCTCGTCCCCGTGCTCGCACGGTAACGTTTCTGGCAAGGATTTCCTGCCAAAAGACAATCCCCCTGAGCAAAAGCAGACCGAGAAAGTAGTGACCAATCCTTTCTGGATGGCTGTCACCAGGCTCCTCCCAGCCCCCGCTCCCCCTGCTATTTGCATACAAAAAAATCCAGAAAACTCCCGTTTGCCCCTGCATCTCGCTCAGAGGCTGCGTCCGCGTCAGGCAGGCAGGAGCCCGGGCTGGGGGACGCTGCGTGCGGCTGAGGGCAGCGGCGCTCCGCGCCCCGCCACCCCGGCCTCCCGAGCCCTTTCGCCAGTCCCCCCGGCCCGTCCTGCCCCGTGCACCCCCAACAATGCAGCACCGCCTCTGCGCCTTGCTCCTGCTGGCGTCCCAGTGCCTGGGCTCGGCCATCGGGCTCTTTCCCTTCGGGGAGCCCGACTTCTCCTACAAGCGTTCCAACTGCAAGCCCATCCCTGCCCCGATGCTGCTGTGCCGGGGCATCGAGTACCAGAGCATGCGGCTGCCCAACCTGCTGGGGCATGAGACGGTGCAGGAGGTACTGGAGCAGGCCTCCACCTGGATCCCGCTGGTGCAGAAGCAGTGCCACCCCGACACTAGGAAGTTCCTCTGCTCCCTCTTTGCTCCCGTGTGCATCGACGACCTGGACGAGATCATCCAGCCCTGCCACTCGCTCTGCGAGGAGGTGAAGGAGAGCTGCGCTCCCGTGATGTCTGCCTTTGGCTTCCCCTGGCCCGACATGCTGGACTGCAGCCGCTTCCCCAAGGACAACGACCTCTGCATCCCCCTGGCCAGCAACGACCACATCCTCCCCGTCACCAGAGAAGGTAAGCGGGAGCCACCGAGCTGCCCCGGGGCCGGCAGCATCGTCCCCCTCCCCCGCCCCGACGAGCCGTCCCGGCAGCGAGGTCCCTCCCCGGCTTTCTGGAAGGGAGCGGAGGCATCTCCCTCCCGCTGCAGCACCCCCCGCTGCTCCGGGACAAGGAGGGGGACCGGTGAGGGGGACCGCTGATGGGGCTCGGGGAGGCTTTCCCCAGGGGACCGGGAAAACTACGGGCACCGTCGGTGTACTGGCACTGGCCCTCATCCCTCCGGCCTTTGCCTGTCTATGTCCCCAAAGAAAGGGTCCGAGACCCCGCACTCAAGCCTCGCGGTTCCCAGAGAGACAACTTTCGTATGCAAAGATCATCGCTGAGCGCGGGACTGCGGTGTTTTATGTCGTGTCCCGTCCTCCCTCCCCACACCTTTTCCTCGCACCTTCCCCCGCAAAAAAAAAGAAAAGAAAAAAAAAAATCACAAAACCAAACCTCAAACCAACAAACAACAACAGTCCATAACACTTTTGGTTGAAGTGTAACCTTAAAAGCACACCGTACCCCCTCTCCCACCCCAGCGGGTGTGCAGCAAGGTAAGGCGCGTCAAAGTGCTGCGGTGGGAGGGCTGGAAAGAAGGCGCAGGGGCTGGGATGGAGGAGCGGCGCTTCCCGGAGCGTTCCCGACGCCACCTGCTGTTCCTTTCTCCCCGAGCCTGACGGGGACTGTGTCTTTCGTTTCCAGCACCCAAGGTCTGCGATGCCTGCAAAACCAAAAATGAAGACGACAATGACATCGTGGAAAACCTCTGCAAAAATGACTTTGGTAAGTGGGAGCAAATCTCCCTTGGTTGAAACTTCAGAGCTGAGGATCAGGTATAACTCCCAGTGGAGTCAGAGAGAGAGGCGTGCCTGGATAAAAGGTGGGGCTTTGTCTTATCTGCAGATGGACCTGTCTGACCATTGGGTCTTGAAAAGCCAAATTCCACCTCGAGATAAAAAGTAGCCCTTTTTGTAGTCGAAGTAGTTTCGAAGTAGTGCTCTTTTATGTGGATGTTGCTAGCAAGCCAAATTGGAAGTAAAATGGAAAAAAAAATTAAGTCTTTCATCCAGACTGTTGCCTGGGGAGAAGCAGAGAAAGCTTCACTTAGACGCAAGAGAAAGAGCTGCATGACCAATCTCACATATCGTAAGAAAGACTCTCCCCGCAGATTAAGGATGAACGTCTGTATACTCCTTGACAGAGAAGGTAATACACAGACAATTGGGGATATAAACTTAATGGGAAGATCTGGGGTTAGAAGAGGACAAGAAAGCCCCTTCAACACAGACAACTGAACGGCACATTATCCACACATTAGCATTTCAAGAGCAAAAGGGAATCAGGAGGGCAGTCTTTTTATAATAGGTCAATGTTTATACCTGGAAACAAATTATAGTATAAATATCTCCAACAATTAAAAAAATCTTTCTTTAAAAAAACCCAAACACGCCACCCAACAACAAAACCATAACTGTGGGACATAATTGCTAAAACAACCAACAGCTTTGGCCTGGCAAATTGCACTCGGATAAATCCTCCTAAAGCTAAACATGACCTACAGATTCTTACAGAGCTCTGAATCCCCCTCCAAGTTATTTTACCAAATCAAATGCAGCTGTTGGACCAATTTGCCCTCTATGGGATCTATTCTCTCTCAAAAAAAAACAACTCTAGAAAACAATGCATGTGAAATATCATTTCCTTACAGGTTTGCCTAAAATCCTCTCTAGCCTAATAAATTAAGTTTAGAAGTTTTCAGCCGCAGGAGAGATCAGGTTTCAGATGAGGTCTAGGTACTTGCTTCCCCACCTCCCCCTTTCAAACTCTCACTTCAGGAAGACTCTCCTCTCCCTGTGAAAGAAAAGCGAAGCTCTGCTTAACTTTGCAAACCTGCCCTCTCTATGTTTGCAAACAGGAGAAAAGCTGGAAAAAAATATTTAGAAAGGAAGGAAAAAGAAGGAGAGGGGGAAGAGGAGAAAAGAAACCCCCAAACCCTCTGCTCCAAAGCTGATTCAAACTGAAATGACTTGCATGCCCTTTGTGGCTTTAGAAATGGAGCCACCTGCTGCCTCTTCTGTCAGCCCTGACAGTTTAATTAGCAATAGAGCACCTCCCTCCCCAGGTCCTCTTTATATACACTAATGGGAAAAAAACCTCTCAATCTCTCTCTCTCTCCCCAAGTTTCCCTCCCCTCCTCTATTAGCCTTGAAGATAAAAGTGAAGGAGATTGCCTACATCAATGGGGATACCAAGATCACTCCTGAAACAAAGAGCAAAACCATCTACAAGCTGAATGGGCTGACAGAAAGAGATCTGAGGAAGATCGTACTTTGGCTCAAAGGTGGCCTCCAGTGTACCTGCGATGAGATGAACGACATAAACGTCCCCTACTTGGTGATGGGGCAAAAGCAAGCTGGGGAGTTGGTGATCACCTCGCTGAAGCGGTGGCAGAAAGGGCAGCGGGCTTTCAAGCGCTTCTCCCGCAGCATCCGCAAACTGCAGTGTTAGTGGCTTCGGCTCTGGCTGCCTCTGTCCCCAGCTCTCTGGGCCTCCTGCACCTTCTCTCTTCAGCCCCTCTGAGCCTCGAGATGCCAGGGGCATGAGACGCGGTGACCGCTCTCCGAGAGGGGAGGGAGCCCTCTGTTTTTGTGTACATAGGTTAAAATGTAATGAAACAAAATCTTGACTATTTTTGGGAAGTATTAAAAGTATCTTGCTTAAGGCTTTGGGGTTTTTTATGGTTGCAAACGTGACTTTGGTCTGAGGTTTTTCCCTCTTCGTTTTGGTAATACTGGTTCATTTATATTGCTGCTTCTCTGTATACGTGCATGTTTGTTGTGCAAAAGCAGGAGATGCAGAAGAAGACAGCCACGCGTGCGACTGGCCTGTCACAGTGGGTACGACTCTTTCACCGAGGTGAAACGGCTTGCCACCTATATTAACACTATAAAGGTCATGTTACGACTCTTGCATGTGATACATAGGCACCAGTAAGAGTATATTAACCATTCTCACATTTTATTTTCCACAAGTCTGAGCCTTTCTCTCTCAGAAAAAAAAAAAAGTTTTGGAGCTGGTTGATCTGAGTGCAACTTTTTTTTATTATTATTATTGTTATTTTGCAAATTAAACCATCCGTAGCCTAACTGTAATATACCTAGTGGTTAACTTGAAAGAGTTGTAAAATATTGCTTTAATTAACCTTGTAAATACTCCAGATAAATGTTATATTCTTGTATATAAACTTCACATCATAGTTTACTCATTGTCTCAGTCTGTATTCACTTTAATCTGTTTTGGGTTTTGTCACGACAAAGCAAAAGTTGGAATTCCACCCCAAGGGGCTAGTAGAGAAGCCAGAGGGAGCATCTAGTGCTGCATTCAGAAAAAAAGAAAACATAGCAGACCTCATTTCCCCAAAGATTAACCCATGAGACACGGGGCTGAGGTTCAGTCAATTCACTTCAATATGTGTCTGTTGAGCTCTTCAAGATGGAAGAGTTTTCAGTGGCTCCTTTGTTCCACCACCTGCATTTTCATCTCATCTCAGAAGACTCTGCTTTTTGCTGATGTGGAATTGCAAGGAGACCATTTGCTTAAAAATCAAACCAATTTTTTACACTTGAAAAAGACTTTGAGGAGTGCAAGAGTAGACAGAAAAATCTCATTTGCAACTAGTAATTCAGAATAATGGTAGAGCAAGGTATGTTTTGTGTGTATGTACGCTCACTATTCTTACTGAGAAAGAAAATAAAAGCTGCCTAATAGTGTTACCTAGAGGAATGTTTTTCAGCATGTTTCTTAAAAATGTTTTCTGATGAAGAGCGCTACCTGTTAGAATTTTATTATACTTATTCTGAAAAATAGCCTCGCTTCCCAGTGCTGTCACTGGGAAGTAACGTTGGGAATTATGCTAACTATTCAGAGATAGAATGCAAATCCAATACTAGGTTTGGTTATTTCTGGAGGTTTTTTTTAAGTAAAAAAATAATGTTACATACCTAGTGTATTCTTTTTTTACCATCAGGATAAAAAGATAAAATTGAAAGATACATGTCAAATTTATCTTAGATAAAAGAGTTGTTTGCCCTCTCCCAAAGTCTTAACGCACTCACTGCACCTGGTACAAACAATGGTAGGACTCTGGATGAGCAGAAAAAAATTATCAGTCCTTACAAATATCTTCAAAATAATAATAATTTAAGAAGCATCTAAACAAAAAGCCCCATTCCAAACAGACCCACTCTTTAATGTTTTAAAACTTCTCTTCTGAATGGACCTGGCTTCCCAGGATGCAGAGTCTTTTCGGGCTGTGGTGTTTAACAGTTTAATACCGGCACTATGCCCATCATCTTACAGAGCCGCCAGCAGCCACGTGTCACGTCATTCTACCCATCTCACTCTGCATATAATGTAATACCTGTTCCCTAAGAGCCTTGGTTTTGGAGGGAACAAGCTCACAGATAAAGACGAGCTGGCTGAAGATGAGCCTGCAGAAAAGGGGCTTGTGCTGCCTGGTGGAAAAAAGGCACTTTGAAAAGACAGTTGTTGCGATGTGGTTTCTGTTGACAAACAGCCAGGACTGTTCTGCTTAGCTTGCCTTGCAGATACTAAGTCCTCCTACAGCAACCATAAAATTACTTGAATTGGGTTGCCCTAGAAGGCAGCTGTACTGATGCTGATGAGGACAGACAGGTCACAAGTTACTCACCCTGGGGTCATGTTAAGGCCAAGACTACATAACGGATTTTTGTCAAATCACTTAGATCTATGAAGACACATTACCTATGACCAGCATTGCTCTGTTTGAAAAAGCCTCAAACATTCTTCTTCCTCCATCACAAAATAAACACCGTTACACCAGCAAAATCCTGTTCCTATCAGGAGAAATTCAAGAGAAGAAGAAGAAACTAGACTGGCAAACATTCAGTTTTACTAGTATAATCATTGTACTGGATTAGGAGCATCCTGCCATGCAGCATACCCCTACTGATAAAGCCTGCCGTATGTGGCCCTGGGACAAATTGCTGGGACTATCCACACTCAGGAGTGAATTGGCAGAGGCAGGATTACCTTTTCAGATAAACAGGATTTAGGCAAATGCAAAGAGTAATGGGACTCATATTTTCCCACATTATTCCTGTTACCTTGTTCTAACAGCATCTCATGAAAAGATGGATCACATTCAGCTCACCAAAGACAAGGAGTGTGTTTGTTATACTGTTTCCAAAGGTGTATAAGCCTGACATTGCAAACTGACAATCAGAATTTTGAAGTCACGGCCTGAGGAAACTTTATCTCTCAGATGGTGGCAAAGTAGTCAACACATAAATTTTTCACATTTGTACTATAACTTACTCAACAGTAACTGAATATCTTTGACTGTGCTAGGCAAATAGTGAACCAAACACGAATCAAAACATTTATCAGAGCCTGTTACTTCTGATCATTGCGTCACATATACGTCAGAGTAACTATTACCTGGTGTGGTATGGTTCATTTCTAGCATATTATTTTTTTGCAATTGGTGAAAAAAGGCAAGACATTGTTGCATTTTTCAGACACGTTTTGTCTTTCTCTAATTAAAACAATATTGTTAGGCAGCCAATTATGTAGCTCCCATTGTATTTCCTTTCATAAAATCTATAAAAGCAGTTGACTACTATGGATTCATTTAAGAACAATAATAATGATACTTGACATTTATTCAGAAGTTTCCATTTAAGTTTCTCAGACTGCTTTCACAAAAATAAGCATTAATATCTCTATTTTACAGATCAGGGAAGTGAGGCACAGTGAAATGAAATAGCTTATTCAGAACCACCCAGCAAGCCCTTTATAGTCATGAAAAGTAGCATATTTTTTGTCTCCAAGTTTTATGCTCTAATCACTAGGCAATGGCAATCACAATGATGTATAATCAAGACAGCACTTAGATTATAATTTGAAAGCATAGCAGCAATCAAATCTCCCTCCAACAACTTCTTCCCCTGGAGTGTGCAAAAAAAAAAAATGACTGCCCAAATTCAGGTTTAAAATCCACCAGTGACATTCTTCGCAGTCTTTTCCTTTCTTCCTTATTTATCATTCTCTCTATCCTTTAATTACTTCTTAATCCTTTCTTTTCTCCCTCACTTCTCATTCACTTCAGACACCCACAGAGAAGACACTCAGCCTCTCTCTCACCCCTCTCATACAGACACTTTCAGTAGGGTTTATTAAAGAACTCGTAGGATATAACTACACACAAGCCACAAAAATCCTAATGACCAGCTTAAGACATAAAAGACCCATGTGGGAAATCCAGAAAGAGGCATTTACATTTAATTAATTATTTTCTGTCAGGACAGAAGGGTGCTTAAATGCCACAAGGAGCACCACAGGCACATGTTGGTTACTTTAGGCACAGCCACTATTCCTATTCTGCAGCAAAAGGATATGAAGATATTTAAAGGCTATAGAGAGCACAAAGAACTGAGATAATTTTGACATGGCCAGGTCTCCTGCACATCTCAGTCCTGCTGTTATAAGCCTATGTTCCCTCTCAGGGGTCACAAAGCCCCTCTCCCAACCTTCTTCCAGTTGTCTCACCCCCTCTCTGCAGCCATCAAGGGCATCAGCCAAGAGCAGAATCACCACAAGTCAAGAACGGACTGCCTCATCACCCCTCAGGTGCCTGCTGGGGCATAAGCAAGGCTCCTGCAGCCTACAGAGCAGATCCTTTTTTGCTAATTCTGCAACCTGCTGCCATCCTCACCAAACCTACCAGCCTTGGGAGCCCTTGAGATGTGCCTGCAGTTTGTAAGGACAGAGGAAGGGCAACAGGTTGATGGCTAACAGAGCAGTGGGTAGCCCTGCTTAGGTCGGCAGCCCAGGCTTATGTTATTGGAACCAGAAGTTCTTACTTCTAGGCTTCAGAGAGATGCCTGTATGATTTATCTAAAAGTTGCTTTCTTATCAGCAGATGTAGATTCAGTACAGCCTGACTGTCTGATGAAACAATCACAGGAATGGATCTTGTTTGCCTCTGTATGAAGAGGAGAGTGCAAGACATTCACATCACAGGAATCCAAAACCCCAAGCTGTCTTACAGACATAAATTAACCCACACTATATCCCTTTAGGGTGAGTTTAATAGGCAATGTTTTCCAAATGCACGAGCCCCTTCAGGGTGAACCGTGGGCTCCTAAATCACCTAGATGCCTTGGAAAAATTTAGCTGCTATCCCTAACCAAAGTTAAAGCCAGTTGGCCGGGGTCAGCCAGCAAGCCTGTCACCCAGCCAGGAGGAACACCTCAGCAATCAGCCAGCCAGCCCATCGCTCTCACCACTGATCAAAATAACCAACCAACATAGAGAGCTGTACCGCCAAGCAGCCCACAGAGCAAACTTCCAAACCGATTCTCTGCACACACAGAGAAGCTGTCTGGCCAGAAAGACCCACACAAGTGAGGAGGTGTGCTCAGAACAGACCCAAAAAAGAGTCATGTATACTTTCTAAGAGCCACAGTAAGGCAGTGCATTTAATGCAATTCTCAAAACCCAAATGCTGCAGATTATACTTTTGCGGTAATTTTCTGTCCACAAAGGTGATGCTAAAAATCACAGAGAATTTTCTGTTTGGACACAACAGGTTGCCATTAGAGGCACAGCCAAAAATAGCAGCAACTTGCAGATTTAGGAGTGATTCGAAAGGGTAGCAGGAATGCTAATTTAAGCACACTTTCAGCTTTCCAGATCTTTGTTTTTTGGAGTTTACCCCTGGCAGCCTTCATTAGACATTAAACGTTACATGTGGAGCCAGGGTGGCAGCACAATTTAAGAGGTTTCCACTGATACCTGCTTTTATCAGGCAAGAGATAACTAATCCTTCCCTGGCAATTTCTCTGCATTGTTAGTTTTCTTCAAATCCCTAACGTTGTCTAATTGCTTTTTTTGTTATGTGAATCTCCAGCCATGCACAAGAGTGAGCCCTGGCTGGTTACACACTGAGGCAGGTGCTTTAGTGGCTGCAGGGCTCACATCATTAGGCACACACAGAGCCATTAATCATTTCAGTTTACTCTGAGGCACAAACCTGAATTAAGTCAGGCCACTTTCCTAAGCAAAACAATAGCTTAATTGCAATAGGTAAGACAAAAGAGTTTTCAGAGGTACAGTTTCAGAAACTAGAGCAACTCTCCCTCAAAAAATAATCAGACCAGACAAGAAAATATACAGTAATTTAAGAATTAGGAGGTTTCATAATTGTTTTCAACAAGGGAAGAAAATAATTTTTGAAGATAATCTTATAGCCTCACACAGGCTGTTTCCTTCAGACGCTGGATTTTTCAATATGGGAAAAATTTTCAGTACTCTCATTTACATTCTGTGATTTGTAGCACTGCAATCATCCCAGTAATATGAATGAAGGAGGTTTGTTTTTTTTTTTCCACACTGTGGATTTTTAAATAGAGCATGGATTTTCAAAAGAGTTTACAAATCTAAAGCAAAAGCTCAATTTCCAAAGTATTCTTCGGGTATGATTTTTAAGTAACTGACACAACAAAAGGACAAAAAAATTAACTTTGTTGGATGCAATGTAAGAATACATATTTAAAATCCTGTTAGCTGCTTACCAGTTGATAGAGGTATCCATGTATATTTTAAAATGTGGCTGCAACACATATATTCTCAGAGAGTTTAATGTGCTTGGCACTCAAGGATTTTGGAAATGCGATCTAGACTGTTGAAAATATTAGCAAGTGGTAGTATCATAATTTGTCTCATACATGTGAAATGTTACAATTGTCTTAACCCTTTTGTTTCATCATTTGACTTAGAATATGAGACTTACTGGGAGAGCTGAAATAAGACGTCCTAACTTCCCCACAGAAACAGACTTAGTACATTCAAAGGTGCCTCTGCAATTCTAAAGCTAGTTCTACCGTCATGAGAAAACACTGCATGGAAATCATTCTCGCAATCCAGAACAAAGCTTTAGAAATCTTGCTGGAAGCATTAGCATCCTTCTCAACTTTGAACTGCTGCATTAAGTAGATGAACAAGAAAATAGTCATATGAAATACTGTTTTATACAATACAATACAGCAGGAAACTACATTAACTGGTAAGATGCCTTGCAACTGCTGCAACTAACTGACTAGGTAGGTCACATAAAGCACATCCTAAAAACAGGCCCTAAGCCCAGACATTTGCAAAGAAACAAGTCTGTTAAAGCAGTCTCAGGCTCAACGTGATGCTATGGCTTGCCCAGCATCACGGGAAGTTAGTGAGGCCTATTAAAGAGCATTCAATATCAACTTTATCTTTGTATAATCTGTCCTTTCAGCACATGAAAGGTTCCCCAAGGGAGGGGGGGGTACCCCCTCATAGAAGGCAAGGAACAATGACTGAGGTGCTGCTCCCAGCCCTTTGAGCTCCCACAGGGCAGGAGAGCAGCAGGCTGGATGCCTTCAGATGGCAGTCTAATGACCATTTGCAAGGCAGGGCTCAGCACAGTTGTACCTTGGACATGAAAAATACACTTTTTCAGCCTTACGGTAATCTTGATAAGGCTGAGCACTGGAGGCCCAGGCTTGCCACATTTGCCAGCTGGGCTCTCCTCCTGCTTGCCTGTCTCCCACACTCATTCTATCTTTGATCCTCTCAAGGAGAAAAGGGATCTAGAAGAGCTTGTGGAAAACTTTACACACAGCAGCACTCGAAAAAGAGATAAGAAGAAGGTGCTGGTGAATACTGTAATGGCATAATCTACTTCACTGGATGATTCTCGTCTGGCTGATGTATTCCACTTCTGACACACTACTGAAAGGATAGTGCAGAAACAGAGCTCTAAAAAGAAAAAGATTACAAGATCTGCCAGGGAATTTGGTACCAACACACATTCTAGGTAGACTTTATGAAGTGTGAAATGATGACCTAGACCTGGTCCTAGGAAAATCAGCGGTAAAATACATTAGTAGAAATAGAGTGAATCTAGTATTGTCTGCTTTTGAAGAGTCTGACTCTTTAATGGTAATAATATTTATTTTCTAAATGTAACTAATAAATTGAGGACACCAGCAATTCAGAAGAGCCAGTCCTGCTCAAACTCCAATTAAAAGCGATGCATTCTGAACTCATTTAATGGAGCCCTACTGAAGCCATTGTTCTAAAATGCTATTAACACAATAGCCAACTAACTCTGAATATAACATGTACTTGTTATAAATGCAATAGCAGAAGCTATCTTTAAGGGAGAATAGCAACCCTGATTGTGACTGTTTCAGCACATAAAGAGGTGGGCAAGTGGCTGTGGTCAGTGTGAAGTCATTCTCACTGTATAGCATCAGGCAACTGACTGAGTACAAAGTTGCCCGAGGTTTAGTGAAGTCAGCCTGGTGACATGTGGAGCAGATGCTGAAGGTCTGGCAGCTGGAAATGTTGGAAGCACTTGTCATCAGGAGGTGGCAGGAAGCTTATGTCAGCTGGAAAAGAGCCTGGATGCTTGTTGCTAGGGCAGCAGAGAGGGCTTTGACAGATAAAAGTGTTGGTGAGCAACAACTAGAGATAAGAGTGCATATCCCTGGGAAGGCAGAGGAGGGCTGGTTCTTCAAGTTTATCTTTAGAGACAGGGATGTAACAGGTCACAGTGAACTCCCAGTTTGGGGCAGGGGCTTGCACAGTCCACAAATCATCTGCTGCCAGCTTTACCCTGGCAGGGAACGGTTAGTTTGACATTTCATGCTCATTCTCAGTATTATGGTGTGCCGCAGCTGGGAGGGAAGTTGCAGATGCAGAGGAAAGCAAGGGGTGGGGAGTTAAGAAACCCCTTGTCTTGGGAAGAGTTAGGTTTGCTAGACTTGACCTTGAGAACCTGAATAGCTAAAGTTTGCATACACTTAGGTCTGTGCCTGGCAAAACATCTTCTTTTTATATTTCACTTTCCTCTGGAGGTATTCAAAGTATAGTAACAGAGACATAGCAGATGTGTCTTTGAGTAAATCTTACTTGGTACTGAAAAAAAAAATAGAGGAGAGAAAAACCCAAAAGTATGTAAGAAAATCCAAGGACTATGAAAAATGTAGAGTTTTGAAATGCATAGACTGAAAAATAAGACCTTGTTAGTATGTGGTGTTGCTCCAGATCCAGCAAAAATACTAGAAAACAACAAGAAATATAAGGTATTTTGCAAGGTTTTTTAAACAAGTTTCCCAGAATACATGATATTGCTCAGAGATTTTCCAGAGCAAGAGTCTCTTCAAAAAGTGTTACAAGAGTTACAGTATTGATAGCAATTTCAGATAAATGGAAAACCCAAGGTCTTCGTCAATTTTCACACCTTGAAGAGTTCCTATAACCAAGTACAGCTGGCTGAACTCTTTTTCATTAAATGGTTTGTATGCCTCAAATAAGTTGGGGAAATTCACCTAGACCTGTTTCTTTTTCCTTTCCAAGGTTGGGAGTGGACATTTCTGAAATGAAATGTTCCAGTTTTGGTAGCAGACTTGCACAGTCGCTGGCATTATCCACTCACTCATGCACACACAAATAGATACATGAGACAAGATGGCAAACATTTACCTAGGCTGTGTGAGACCCTGGTTTAAATCTCTCCTCTCCTCTCCTCTCCTCTCCTCTCCTCTCCTCTCCTCTCCTCTCCTCTCCTCTCCTCTCCTCTCCTCTCCTCTCCTCTCCATGTTCCAGTTCAGATCATGAGCTCAAACAGTAACTTGAGATTTTGGTATCTACATGCTTGAATGGAGAGTATGCTGGGTGTTTCACTCTCAACTTTTGCTACGGAAGCTTTTCCAAATCCTATAAAATTATAGAATAAATCAATTAGAGAAAGAATAAGCTTAAAGGCTGATGGCCAGGTTACTCACTTTGCACAGCAGCAAGAGAAGGTGAAGTAGAGGAGTCAGAGGCTATTTCTGATCCTCAGCCTCTATCTTGCCCCTGTAGATGTGTGCGTTGGGCCCAAGTAGGACTCATAAACAGAGAAGATCCAGCACAAGAAACCTGACCCATGAATTCTGATTTTGCTTGCTTGGTCCATTGGCCTTTTTTTAATCTAGGCATCCTAGGGAAGAAAGAGGGCTCCATCCCAGATCACTTCATTCCCAGTGTTAAGACTTTCACCTGTGTGTTAGAAGAACTCTACTAAAAGCTTGAAGCAGTTTGGAGTCTTGAATTTAAGTTGTTAACATCCCAATTGCCCTACTCACTCAACCAGTAGATAAAACAGGAGACCTGGGACTACTTCCCTCTCATGTTTATGATCCAATTCTTTGCTTTTATTAAATGTACCTGAAAAGCAAATGAAACAGTTTGCCAGGTGTTAAAAAATATTTCTATAATCTCAAATCATTCCTTGTTGCTCTGCTGACAATTCTAAAGAAATGAAGTTTCCATTCAGTCCATAACAGGTTTTTTGTGGTTTTTTGGTTTTTTTTTTTTCAGTTCAGCTGGCAAAATACTTGAAACCCAGCAACTATTTGCACAGCCCTATAAATTAGATTTACTAAAGGAAACAATTAGCAAGCCTGTCGCCTAAAGGAATTTCAATTGGTGCTGCTACAGTGCATTGTTTAAGTAATTAGAAAATTATTCCAACTATTGCAAATATTTGCAACACAATTGCAGAGCACATAGATGCTGTCCTATTAATAATGAGAGCTATAAAAAGATTGAAAAGCTAGTCTGCAGAGGAGGTCACGTGCTTATTAGTCTAACCAGTGTACACTTTTCATTGTCATCAAAGAGCAGTATTAAAATAAAATAGGAGTGTAGCGGGAAATGTACTGTTGCACTGGTAAATTTGTGAGAAATCAAGAGATGCAGATGTGTGACTTACACTATTCAAGCTTAAACAGAATAGCATGTGGACAAAGATGTGAATATAATAATTAGTGAAGTTAAGGTGTACCACCAGACTAGAATGAAACACTGATCAGAACTATAAAGTAAATCATCAGTGAGATGTCAGGAAGCCAAAATGAGTTTCCAAATGGAAATAGTGCCAATCATAAATGTAGATCTCATGAAAAGTAATTTAACAGCAAAATTTAGCAGAGATGCTCAAACCACAATTTAATACACTCTGCAAAACTGAAATGCAATTAATCTGGCTAAGATGGTAATACTTGCAAGTGATAATTTGCAGTCTTAAAAAATCCTGCACCTCAGATTTAGCTATTAAGCTTTAGAGATGGGCTAGCAGCCAGATGTTTATGAACTCTTTTCAGGTTCCAATTTAGTTACGGTTACAGGGTTAGACAATGTCCTCTCATTTAGCCCTTCAACTGACTAGCTTAACCATTATTTGCCACCACACTAGGCATATGCACCCTGCTGGCTGCCACTGTCCAATGCCAAGTCATCTATTTCCCCACTACTGCTTGGCTGAGGCTGCTCCATTCATCCCCCAGACAGCCTCCTTTCAGGGGAGCATTACAGGCTCAAGAGACCTCTTTGTTGGAGTTCTATTTACACCCCCATTTTTTGTTACTCAGATTGTGAAAGGAAACAACAGGAGATGGAGAGGAGACGGACTGCTAACACAGTGGACCAGAAGTCATCAACCTCAGTTCTTTGAAGTGATGTGCACAGTAAACACAGAAATTAGACCACCAGGTTATTTCACATATTGTTATAAGTACAGTTCCCAACAAACGGCTTGGATCTACATATACAAAAAGTCAGCATCATAATCAGCAATAACTGGCAACCTTCACTGCTATTTACAAAGAACCACAGCATAATTATTCACCCAGTTCCCATTGATTATAATGGGATTTGGCTGGATAAATCCCCATGTAACTCTTTGAAAATTTGGGAGCTTTGGGGCAGTCGCTGCCCAGAGGTGCAAAACCAGACACACATTCAGATGGCATGTGCTCCTTCCAAATACAGCTAAAATGCAACAGCAAGTGTTGTGAGCCTTTGACTCAGTTGCTGCTGTGAGATGATAGGAATGCACCTCCCTGCAACAGGACAGCACAACGACCTTGTGCCTCCCAGACACAGAAGTGCTGGAACACATGCCAGACTTTGAAGGAGTGTTTGATTCCCTGTGACTCCGGCAAAAGTAAAGCATGCACACGACTGCTTCATGGCATGGGTTTCAGCATGTGACTCAGAACATAAGGCATACAGCAGTGCTCCAGAGGCCTCACAGTGGCTTCAGTTGCCACATTTTAGGTGGAGAAGCTGCTTTGCATACACGCCACGCTGCTCAGTACATAATGGGCTCACGCACTCCTTGAACACTCCACAAAGGTACGTGCAGCCCCATTGCTTCACTCCTGCGATTCACCATGTTGACTTCAGTGGGAGCAAGACTCTACATTTCAGCAAGCAGTAGCAAGGCCAAGGCTTTACATGCTGAGGTGAAAGGCACAGTATGTTGAGCCACAAGCTGAGAAGGCATAAAGGGCTTGGGTTCAGTGCGCCTTTGAGACAGTCTTCCTACACAAGATTGCAACTCCAGCAAGGGTACATGTGTGTGGCTCATTTCTTTATTGTACTCTGACTGGAATACACCTGTTATCTCCTGTTACCTTCTTTACTCAGTGCAGCACCCCATCGCTCAGCCTCAGCTTTTTCTCTACCCATCAGCTATCCCATTAATTTCCGAGCTTCTCTGAAGGTCAGCTCCACACTGCTCTAGTTGCCAGATTTTAAGTTTGCGAGCACATGGCACTCTATTCCCACTGGCTATACTGACCATCAGCCTTCCCAGCGCTCTCACACTCTCCTCTGCTCTCTTCCAAAGCGGTGATGACTTAGACAACATAAACACCACAGAACATAAAAGTAATGTTGCTTCTTTATGATAATTATTTCCTGTTTCTACAGTGGGACTGATGCCAGGTAATGCTCTTGTGTAAGATAGACTTACATGTGTGCCTTTACCATAAGCACACCAAACATTTGTGACCAAATTCTGGAGCCCTGGGATGATAAACACCTCACTGCCTTCATTTTATGAAATGTGCATTTTTAGGCTTCTTTTTTTTTTTCAAGGAAAAGAATAATGAAAGGAGAATTAGCTAAAAAAATTAGAAATTACTAAGAAGAAAAAATGTATTGTTATTGTGGGAAATTTTCTGTTCCTAAACCAGTCACATAATTGGGGGTTTGGCTCTTGAATTTTCATAATTTGAAGTAAAGAGGTTTGCTTCACTGACTTTTGCAGGTATGAGGAGAAACACATTTACATGTCCTGCTTTATGGCAGATTAACTTAGTACTTCTCCCTTGTCTGGTGTGCTTTGCTGCTTTTTAAAGAGCACCTCCTTCACAAAATAAAAATGTTCCTCTTTCATCTGACAATATCCAGAGGTTGAACATAAAATAGACAATGCACAGAGCACAGTATGTGTACGCATGTTTCAGTGCATAGAAACTTGCACTTTTCATTTTGATCAGTGCAAATGACAATTAAAAGCAGTAGCCTTTCAACTTTTGCAAGACGAGGTCCCATTTTTGCATTTTACAGGGTAGTTAGAAAATTTTATTGCCTGTATAGGGGAACAATTTTCAGTGAATTAAGCTTATATTGAAACCAGCTAATGTCCATCTTGCTTCATCCATGCTGCTTTATTCTTTGATCATTAAAAAAATCTAATGAATATTTTTAGGTTATTTTACTTTCTTGGTAAATTGCATGCATCATGGGATTTAAAAATGTAAACAAGTTACTAGTATTTTCCTAATGGGTTTTCCTTTCCAGTACCTTATCGTATTGTAGTTATCACATTCGGAATTTGCCAAAATTATCTGTCAGACCTGCTCTGAAGCTTCAGCAGTTCTGACATTCCCACAAAAGTTACAAGCTTCCCGGGAGATTCAGGATCCAGCCTAGTCAGCCAGAAAGAGTTGTTCCCTTGTAAAGTCAAAGCAAACCTTTGAAGCATATCAAGTTTATAAAAATATAGACATATCCAGTAAAGCGGTTGTTAAGGGGGAGCTCAAAGAATAACATTTAAAGTGTTTGTTGTTGAGTGGTGTGGTAAAGCTAAGAACTGACAGGGCTGCCTGGTCATCAAGAGATTGAGATGGAAAAACAGGGCCCCAAATGTTAATTGCACATGTGACTTAAATTGCTATGATTAGGTTTACACTATCTTCCACAGCTCCCTGCCTTTGATTAGATTTCTGCCAAGAGCTCCGAGACTCTTGCTTGATAAGGGTTATAAAGGTACAGTATGCCATACTGAATGTATGTACTATTAGTTTATGCAGAAACATTCCTCTTTCATCTAGTCTCATTTTGTCTGCTTAGCCCTATTTATTAAAACACTGAAGAAAGAAAGAGGAAAATTAGGATAAAAACGTATACAAATTATCCTTTGAATAATTCTGCCTTGTCAGAGGTAAATGCTGCTTAGCCTTTCAACTTTGAAAAAAAAAAGAGATCCCACTGTTGCATTTTAAAGAGCACCAAGAAATCTAAACCTACTACTTTTATAGCAGTGAAACATTTAGTGATTTAAACTTGTGATGGTTTTGACTGATGTCTGCTACGTGTGAGCATGTATTAGCTAACTGCTGGTATTCTTCCCACCCATACAACAGAGACACACTAAAAACCTCCTCCTCCACCATAAGAAAAGCAAAGGACCATGTATAAACACTTGGCAGTCCTTGCTGCTGAGAAATGAAGCACTTCCCAGTCATTTGGGACTGGTACGGCTGGCATTCTCTTCAAGATACTCAGTCGCAGACTCGGAGGGCCAGGAGATCACAGACTACTATTTTTCGTGTCAGACACGCAAAAAATATGTAATTATCTGTCCAACAATAAACGATATTAAAGACTTATTTGCTTCTGCCTTGGGAGATTTTTAGCTGCCTCCTTGACAGCTCTCTACCAGGTCACTTCCCCACAGTCGCTCATCAGGCACACAAGGCAAGCCCAACAGTGCTTCCTGTTGGAAACTTTTTTTTAACAAAAATAGTTACCTCTGTACCATGTACAATGTTGAGAAAACTAGGATCTAAACTATCTCAATTGTGTTTCCAGCTTTATTGCATAGTAACAACAGAAATCAGGTTCAATTAACAAGATATGGATAAGCTCTCAGAATTTTCAAGTTCTATGTTACTTGCTAGCTGGTAAACAAATAAATAATGCAGTGTGAATTTAAACACATCTCTGTTTTGAGCTACACAATGTTATCACTGCAATTTAATTTTACTCTAATGAGATTAGAGATTGCAGATGTGTAGTCTAGTACTTTTGTAAAGGTACATTAGCATACATATGAACTACAAAAGCAAGTCTCCATTTTACCCTATTTGCTGAGTAAGATTAGACTGTCAACACTTTACTTGTCTCTACAAAAACATACTGAAGAATTCCTTTTCTTTCCTTTTTTTTTTCCTCTTTATTCTCTCAATGACTTTCAAAAATGAGAGTTTAGGAGCAACTTGCCACATGTTTTTTCTGACAGAAACAACTAAAGGAGCTGAGGAAGCAGAGAGGGGCAGCTGGGCACCTAGATGGACTGGAAATTTCTTCTAGGTGCAGCTGTGTCTTCTGTTAAGTAAATTCTTCTAAAAGTGTACACCTTTCCCCAAGTGAATGGTGACTTGCATTCCCTATATGTCCCTTAGACAACTACAAAATGCCACACCATTACTTAAGGCAGATGGTAAAACTCTCTCATATCTCTCAGTATGCAGAGCAAAGTGTCAGGACACAGAAACCATCAGGCTAAGATGTACGTGGCAACACCCAACATAATGCGACACCATGACACTTCAAGTTATGTTAACAACCACCACCACCACCATCACACACAAATATTTAAACAGAAAAACAGCAAACCTTCTTTTTTTTAAGTATCCCCTTGAATTTCAGAATTTTTATAGAGAATTTAAAGTCTTATTTATAAAGTGGAAAATACTGAAGAAAAAATGAGAACTAAACACTATCTTTAGTAATTAACTTTTCTGTTAGGACTCAGTTGGAACTGAAATGCTACCTTTAGTCTTCATTGAATTCTCTTGAATTCCTCTTTTCAGTTGTGCATGCGTGTGTGCATGCGCGTGCGCGTAGACATTTTGTTTAAACCTCTGCTTGCTAATTTTGTTGCAGTAATTTCATCCCCATGTATTGAAAAAGATAATTCACTATGACAGGAGGCCCAGGGAAGCGGTGAAATATTCATCCACAGAGATATTAATAACTCAGCTGAACTCAGCCTTAAGCAACCTGATGTCCATCCCTTTTTTGCACAGGAGGTTCATCCACATAACTGCCAAGGCCTCTTTTGGCTGAAGTTATGCTATGACTGTAGGTCTCTAGACTATGCCATCAATTCTGCTGGTCAGTCACTCTGAGGTAATTCATTAGCTGCACCCATCATACACTGCATCCATCAAAATTGCATGACTGCCATCCTCAGTGTAGCTGCAGGTTTCTAAGCACATTTCAGCTGAAAGGGAACTTGTGAATACATCCAGCAACTTACAGAACAGAAGATGTGGTGAGGATTAATACAAGAAAACCCATCTGGACGTTGTTCACCACGAAGTTATGTCTGTTTTGAATGTGTTTCAGGAAAATTATTTATTATCAACAGAGGAACAATGGAAGTAAATTAATTTACATATTGCTGGCAAATGTTTCATTAAATGAATTGTACATTTACAGTGATACCGGAAACCTTTAACATTTTTTCATAGAAGTATAGTTAATAGAGAATTTTCTTTCCTTGAAAAGTTTTACTGGAACTTTTCATTCTATCACTTTAATCAGTTCCTCAGAAAAACAAAATTGGAAACAGCTTTACAGTGATCATTACAGAGATTGCTGTTGCAGTACAACATTTTCCTTTAGATACAATAAATACAATACTTTCCATCCTTGCAAGTCTCATATATTGAAATGGTCCTTTAACCATCATTTTAATGCCTGCTTGAGGCAGTAATGGAGAGGAAAATCTTCTTATACTCCCCGTTGCAATCTGCCTTTTTCTTAGGATGCATAGTAATTACATTTTCTTCAGCTATAGGCTTGCCCTGCTAGTGTGTGCAGTGCTGGTGCACCACTCTCATGAGCTGCTTGGAGATAACGCAAGCAAACTGTCAGGGAAGAAGATGTGGTACTCTGTGGTACTTGTATAAAGCTGGGAAGAAAGCTGTTTGATACAGGTATTGGTACTCATCTTGGCGCTGTGGCATCTGAGCACAGCATCCATCATGTAATCATTTATTTTAAATACAAAAAAAAGTGTGGCAACTCCTGCATTTTTGCTTCTGAAGAAAGGATGGGAAAGAACCACTTTTAAAACCTAAATCCATATTTCTGCAAAGTCAAAAGTTTTAATTGGCTTGAAAGTTTGGCTAACACGGGATATCAAGTAATAGCAGCAAAGAATGGGTTTGGGCTTTTGTGTGGTTCCTTGATCAAATTTGGATCCCAACTTGTTTAACACTGGCTGTGTTTGAATAGAGTTGCTGCTGTCCATCAGCCACCGTGACACAATGTCTTGATTCATAAATCATCCAGAGCAGAATATGTTGCAGCTTCCTTCCAGATGATACACATGGTGTTTCTCCTTACAGATATCAGAGCACAAAAGGGGAAGAGAGACAGTGCACGTTTGTACTCTTTAGCTTCATTTCAGCATGCAGCTGGGTTGCACTCAGTGCAGACACAGATCTAGAAGCCAGGAGGTGCTGTTGAGTCCTGAAACTTAGGCCCAGAAAGCTCCAGGCCAGAGGAAAAATAACATCCAGGTTGAGTCAAGCTCAAGCGAAAAATCAAGTTTCTTACGTCAGGAGTATGACGCTCTGATCTAACACGGCTCATTCACCTTTAGTTATGGAGGCTGATTTATAGCTCCAAGGCAATCCCTTTATTTCTTAGGGGCTCAAGGAAACTTTCATTAACTCTAGAACAAAGATAAATACCAGCTACTATTGTCACTTTATAGGGAAGGTAGCTGAAACAGGGGTTTAAACCCTCTTCTGAGTTTCCATTTACTTTGGGCTAAAAGATGATACAGGCTCTAGTAACTCAGGACTGAGTTACTGAGTTACAGGCTGACAGTTGTCTTCTTTTTTTTTTTTCCCTAACAAGACAACTCTCTGCCCATCACTTTCCATTTCTTTTTTCATGATAATAGTTCCAGAGACCAAGTATTCTCAACTAGTTGGTTACCTTATACCTTCATGCACAGCAACACTAACCTATTTCCTCACATAGCGTCTCTCATATATAGGCTTGCTGTCATCTCCAAATACAACAACTCAGCAGTATTGAAGCTGTAGTGGTTGAGGTATCATCTTTCTCAGGTAACAGTTGGGAGTCATGACATACTCTTCAGAGTTTACATCTAACAAGACAACCGAGTTTCTGTGGAAAGAGGCAAGCCGTGGCTTTTGATCAAGTGGAGAATAGCTTTTATATAGCAAAAAACTCAATTTGTATTTTATTTTCTATGTATGTATACTGATGCTGTGGTCAGTTTTTAGTAGACTAAAGCTTTTAGATTTCAAATAATTGTCTAATAATGGACTACATAGAAGAACAATGTCATCATCCTTATCTAGCTGAAGTAATGCTACAGAGGGTTTACTGAAAAAAATCCAAGGCCCCTATTCATGAAGTTACTCATGCACATGCCTAATTAGAGAAAAAGCTTGTCTTGTGGTTAAAGTGCTAAAACTGGGGTTTATGGTACTTAATCTCACTTCCTTTCCCCTACCACACACTTCTCGACAAACCTGAGAAAACTGGAGTGACACAATTTCCACCCCTGACGTCCCTATTCAATAGCTGAAAAAGAAGTTAGGCAGCTCAGAAAGGACCATGTTTAAAAATCAAGGTGAGTTTTAAGGAAATACTAAAAAAATATTGAGGATTACAGATATTTCAGACAGGCAGAGTTTTAAGCATGTAAGAAACTCCTTTGCTTTTCCTTCTTCATTAGATGAAGAGTGCCCTAAGCCATCTGTAGGCTGAAATCCAGATTTTGATTACTGAGGTTCTTAATAGCAGTGACATCAGTAACTGTCATCATCAATACCTTATCTCTTGGCAGTTGCTCCACGGACTCTGAAGCATCATATCCCCTGATTTGACAGGTCTGTTAAACATTAAAGAATGACACCTTGATTCAATTCATAGAAACTGGTTTAGTATGGGATATAAAACCAGCCTGATCTATGACACCTTTACTGTTAGCAGAGTTTCACAGTGGCATAAAATTGCAATACAGAGACTGTGAAACAGGCTCTTCAGCTATATTTCATAGATTTAGGAATAGTGATGAAACGTTTGCCATTGCAATAGAGATACAAGTGAAGCGTCTAATAAAATCACAGGTAGCATAGCTCACTGGGGATTTGAGCTTCATGCCACTAACTCTCTACCTAACCCTTAGCATGCACAATACTTGAGGCACATATAGTATAATCATATATGATACTACTTTACCGTCATGATCTCTAACTTCTCTTCTAGACTACTTCTGCTGTATGATTAGTTTTAAATTCACATTAGCATCTCAGTTCAGACCTCTTCAAGCATTTCTTTCCTGTTCAGTTTTGCCTTACTGATTTCAACAGACATTTAGAATAAAGAACACAACACTGAAGTAACTGAAGTAACACTAAATGTTCATGTCTTTGTTTTCCACTTGAAATATTTTGCATGAGACTGGTATTGAATCAGTGCTGAAACGTGAACTTTATGTGCGCATGCAATGATGAGCTGCTGGGAAAGTCCCTTTCTACCTGGGAAAGCCAGTGGGAGGCAAAACAGCATGCCCTCTGTGTTGCTTTGGCATTATCCTCCTGAGCGGTAAAAGTTAATTAATGTGCACTACACAGACTTACCTCTGTCAAAAAGGCCAATAGCCTGCAGTTGTGAAGTCCTACTACTTGTGTAACTTAGACTTCAGCAATTGAAGCTTCATGCTTGATTGTTTGTTTACAGAAGGCAGTCATATCTACAAAGAGACATAGCCAATATGGAAAAAAATACACTTTTTAATGCATTTATTCTAATTTAGGGAGACTCTGTTACAACCACAACCATCACAACCCATAAGACTTTGTGATGGGTTTTGTGTTTTTGCAGTGCATTTTAAAATCAACAAAACATCTGTGCCAGAAATATATTGGGGCTTCAATTTTCAGTGCATAACTGTGTGGCAGCAATAAGACCACTTTCCCAAGTAAAAGAGGAACTGAAGCAGTGCCTCTTTCTGTAAAAATAGTAGCACCAGAAACTGAAGTTCACTTTGCACTGAGTTTTGGCAGGTTTACTTCATGCTTTGTTTAGTTGGGAGGGCAATATATTCTCACACTTACCATTTATCTATGTATGAAGTTACTTTGTGACCACAAGCACTGCTTACAGCAGATCTCTGCCAGCAGATGGTTTATTCCATTTATTCCATGTTAGCTAACATAAAAGTCCTTGGCACCAAAATGATTTACAAGTTTATATATTACGTTATAACAACTGCTCTCAGGTTTCATATCCTCATATTTTTGTATAGTTTTTAAACACTGCCAATCTCATTGCATTGGCTTGCTTTCTTTAAAAGCATGTCATGCAGCCATGTTGAAGTTACAGATTTCTACCAGTATGGTAACCACCACAATCTGATCCACTGCACTTCTTAACAACTAGGACAAACATTAAGATACAAAGTTGAACAATTAATGAGGTCCTTATGCAAGACAAATGAAAAATAGTGAGCATACACTGTTGCATCTGATAAGGAAACCTCATTTAGGAGCAGAAACTATAAATTTAGGATTTGAAAAACTTAATGAATAGAGGAAATTATCCATTTGACATAAAAATAAACAACAACGACAAAATTTACTGTTCCCCTAAGTACAGTCAGGACTAGACTTCTGCATTACAGTTCTTCCAGGTGGCAGTTATTATGCTTGCATTCATTTGCATATCATTTTTGCTTGATTCAGTAGGAAGCATTTAAGGAAGTAAAAATTTGCAAAACAACCACATGCTCACAAAAGACTAAAACCAAAAAAGCCCTCTACTTCTGCTTGCTTACACATTTCTCTTACTTGCCATCCAGCCTTCGACAAGTATTGTTCACATATAGGTTATGCACAACAACATCTAATAGTGAAGAGAAGGAATTGAGTGCTCTCCCCTGCTTGTAGCAACATGCTTGCATCTTTAGGAGCAAATGAGAAGGTAAATCAGAAAAAAGAGGTAAAAGATGTTGTTTTCAATGGGAAGGGCAAACCTAAGGCTTCTTTTATCTGCTCAAAAACTCCTTTCTTTTCAATTTTCTGTCCCCAGAGGTCAACAAAACAAGTAGCGAGACCTCCATTGCATATCATGACTTGGAAGGCAGCATCAGCTGACAAACCTTTCTGTCTGATCTTTGAGGTCATAGTGAGTGTTTGCATGTACACATCCCTGCTCTGAATACTCATGCTGTTCTCAGACAAAGTAAGAGCTCAGAAAGAAGTGCACACTCCTGTTAAGGGAAGTAAAGCAAAGGACTCCTGCTCTCTCCTTCAAAGTGCTTTGTAAACACGTGAAAAATAAAAGTTTGGTTACTTTTTGAAGGAAAAAGGAAATAAATATCAAAAAGAGCATAAAATCAGCCCTAAACAGAAAGGGCATTCATTAGACTGCTCAAAAAGAGCAAAAAATAAAAAGCAGCAACTACTTACTAGAGAAACAGCATCAGGCTGTACCTCCCACAAGAACTATATCCAGGCTTATCAAGAATATAAAATGTCTTCTGAAAAAAAAAATGGCATGCTGAGGAAGGCTCCTATTTCAAAGAAGCAAGAGCACAAAAGTTGCAGCAAAGCAACCAAGGTTCAGCTGTGGATAATTTCTGCAAGAGGGAAGAGATTGCCCTTCACCAGATGGCTACACATAAAATAAGATGGGTGTGATCCTAGCACACATGGGGGAAGGGGTGGAAATTGTAAAGGAGAGGTTTTTCTAGTAAGCCTTGGCCTGAAAGAAAATGTAGACCACTCTGATAAGTGTGGGGATTTATTTCTTCTAGATGGTAACTGATAGTTTGGGGTTAACTTCATTATGATGTGGAAGCAGATCAGACAAAATGATTGTTTCTCAGTTACTTTTGAGAACTTTGCTGCTGTTATTTGAGATATTAAAGAAAAAATAAATATGGAGCTTGAGTTGTGCTAATTCATGTTGTAAAAACCTGATTTTTCAATACCTTTGTGTCTGTGTTCAGACAATGCTCTCAGTTCTTTGTTTCAGTCAGAAAATTTGCACTTCTCTAACTCAGCGAGGTGCAGGAAATTACATGCTTGCAATTGTATTATGTACTCGCAATGTGGAGTGGCAGATCAGAATACTACTCAGAAAATTATCATCCTTGAGAAAACATTCCTATCTTAGCGTTTTTCTCAATATAAAGTGTAGCATATCAAATGCGGATGGAAAGAAAAGGCTTAGTAGTGTTCTGACTCTGTATTTTCCCAAAAGAAATTCTATCAGGTACTCCTTACAATGCAATTTGCTTGCCGTTCGAAGCTGACCATTGATAAAAAATATATAAATATATGTGGACCAAACTGTTTTCCCCTGGCATAATAGAAATCTTAAAATATCTGAGATAACAAGACAGATTTGTCATGATCTCAAAGCAATCTCAAAAGCCTTACTTCTAGTCATGTAGGTGGTTGCCCATTTTACTGATCATATATCTTGTATCATGTGGCAGTCATGTAATGAGAATTTACTTTGGAATATAGCTGAAAAATGAAGCAGCATAGTTATGACAGCATTGATTTCTATACCTATTACTTAAGGCAAATCTTGAAAATAAGGTTGGCTGATTTACTTAATACAGAAACTCCTGCCAATTTCCAACATACTATTGAGTATAAGCATATTAATTTAAACCTTGAAACAACCCAAACAACTGAGTTATTATTTCTTCCATACATATGTTTTTGAGTATTTGAATATGTCTACATCAAAAGAAACTAGATTTTTAGAGGGCCAGTTAGCTTATGTTGCCAAGTTAACAAGTTCTGGTAAGGTCAATCTGTCACAATAAATCTAATTATTACACAGCTATTTTCTTTATGTATGCAGATTTCACCATATGCTATAAGATGGAAAGGATAGTGGAATAATGCTCTTCTGCTGAGTTTGATGGTGATAGGCACTGTTAGTCAATCAGTGCAGGGGGAGCTTTGTGAGGGAAGCAGAGGACAGATGGACATTTTTCAGTTAGCGCTTGTGTGACCTATTTAATCTGCAGAATTAGAAAATGGGGAAGTTGTCTATGATGCTAATGCTGACTTCACTTCTAGGTCTTTTTGAGTTCATTTAAAGTTTGTTAATGAGAAAAACATTTTACCTTTGGGCAGCATTCTGATTTGTCAGAAAATTCCTCTTGCTATGACGGGTGGATGAGGAAAAGTTGGACTAATAAGATCCAGATGCTAAAGCTCCCATTTAGCAGCAATGTAGATGTATCGTTTTATGGAATTGTCCAGACGGTGACCTTCCAGTATTAATAATAAATCAATATGGGGATATTCATCTGTATGGCACGATTTCTATCTTTGTCCTCATTTACATGACAAAATACTCATGCATTTCATGCAGAGGCTAATAGTATTAAAACTAATAATCTGGAAGATATAAAAATCAGTAAGGAAATTTGAAACAACTGATGCAAACAATATATACCAATTGATCTGATAACAGCATCACCCAAGACAAGGTTGTGATACCATTTTTTTAATTAGCATTTCATTTTGCAGCTAACAAAGTTCTGTTACAGGTTTGTGTTAGAGAGTGGCTACTTTCCTGAAGATGTGTGTCCACTCAGTTTTGGCTTTGCCACTTAAATTTAGGCTTTACTTTCAGTCTGCTGATAAAAAAGCAACCCACAGTATGTAAGCACTCTGGACAGGAGTAAAGCATACAGGCAACGGGTAGTCTTTGGTGGCCTTCAGTGAAGGCTAGGAGACCTCCAGCTCTGCAGTCAGGCATGTGTAAGGACCACTGACCCATTGCATGCCAGAAGGGCCGTATAACATGGAAAGGGCTCTGTCACTTTTATAGTCAAGCAGCAGATGGTGGTCCAGTAAAGCTGGGGCTGTAGTGTGGAGAAATATATAAGAGTGATGTGATCCTATGATGCTGTGTCATTATCTCATAGACATGTTTCTATCTGTTCATTTATTTAAACGTACATGTTGAGATACCGGTTTACTCAATAGTTGCATGCTTTCTGGGTTTGGGGGCAATATTTTTAAAGTCATTCTCCTTTTTCTTAAGAGAAGAGAATAATTTAATCCCACCCCAGTTGAAATCTGTGGCAAAACTGTGCTAGGTTTCTCAGGGAGTGACACACGTGCCTTAAGGATTCTACTTTTTGGGTTAAGGAAGGAGATTCATCTTCCATAGAAAGAGCTTTTTATTCTAGACAGATTTTTTTTTTTGCTTTCTTTTAAAAAAATACCCCTTCCCAAAACCAAACACAAATTTGAAAGCCATCTTACATGAGATTATGTTTTATTTTCAGCAACCTTTCTGTAAAAATGCAGGAGCTAACTCTACAAACACATATTAAAGCCAGACTGGCTTTGTCATCATCAGGCTTTCATGATTCCCAATCCATAGTTTATTAATGTGATCACAGAGAGAAGTGACACTACAGAGCTTTTGACTCTTCAGTGGTTTTCAAATACTTGCTTGCTGGAAAATAAGTAGAATACTTCATCACTGGGGGCAACTCAAGCAAATAAACATGTAAAGTTTATTCTAGAAAAAAGATTTAAAAGTTTAAGTCACAGTATTTTGTTGTGGTGTAGAGTTTTTAAGAAAATCATTCAATAGTGTGGTTGTGTTAACTGAGCAGCATCTCAAATTAGTGCAGCTAAAGGTGCCTTTCTGAAAGTAGCTCTAAGGCTTAAAGGCCAAACAGTCTCTGCATATTTCAGAAAATTAGCTCTCGCAGTTTTAGGCTTGTGATCACCGTGAGTAATTTGAATTATAAAAAAAAAAACTTCAGTGTTTTTATTAGTAGCATTAATTCTATCAGTAGATAGATGGATTAGGTTTTGAGGATAGGATGTGGAGGTCCCATGACTTGTATCTTAATGATAAAATCATTTACTACATTGGAATTTTACCGGGTGCAATGCAGACTAACATTGTTATTCTAGGGCCAAATGTCCTCCTGGGTCAGGTACTGTACAAGTCACCTTTTTTTGGTATGAATTTTACAGATTTGCAACTGTTATTCAAACCTAAGCATGTAAAATGTAACCATAGGATGTCATTACATTGGAATAAGCGTCCCAGTTTTGCCAACAGTTAGTCACACTGCTGCAGATGTGTGTTCCTCTTTATTTCACCATCAGACTTTACTGGTGAAGATCCCTGTCCATGTGGGGAATGCTCTGTTATCACCAGATACATCACTTTCAGATCAACCTCCAAGCCTTTTTTTGGGAAGAACACAACACTGGTTTTTGATGGTTTTGCCTTATTTTGGGTTTGGTTTTGTTAAGTTTTGTTTTGGTTTTTTTTATTATTGTTTCTTAAAGGAAACCTGTAGAAGGAGAAAAGCAAATTCTGGGACTGTTTAGCTTGGAGGAGACTGAGGGGGGAACCTCATTAACACTTACAAGTATTTGAAAGGTGCATGTCAAGAGGATGGGGCAACACCATTTTCTACGGTGCCTAGTGATAGGACTAATGGATAAAAGCTGGAACACAAAAAGTTGCACTTAGGAAAAATTTCTTTACTGTAAGAATGAGGGAGCCCTGGCACAGGCTGCCAAGGAGGTTGTAGAGTCTCATCCAGAACTTTTTAAAACCCACTTGGACATGTTCCTGAGTGACCTAATTGAGGTGAACCAACTTCAGCAGAGGGGTTGGACTAGATGATCTTTAGAGGTCCCTTTCAACTTCTACCATTATGTGATTTTAGACTTTCGCTGAAACAAATCCTCACAGGTTACAAAAAGGACCATTAGCAGTTGAATTTGAAGGAATCTTCTAAGTGTAGTATGAATATGGTCCTCTAAACCAATGTTTATTAAACAGGACACATGCAAATTAAAAAAAAAAAAAAAGAGTTAAATAAAATTAACTCCATCAATTACTTCTTGGTTTTTCCTTCTGGAGAATCTTACTTACCGTCAGCAGTCTTCCCAGGTATTACTGAGCCTGAAAAGCTCAATTTGGTATATATACCAAACATATTCCTTAGAACCGTCTCTGCCTCCCTAAGAAAGGCCTGTATTCTTCCTTCTCCAGTCTTTTAAAGCCCTGCCTCTCCACTCTGGGCTCACAAAGACAGTTATTAATGGTTCAGAGATTTCTCCTGCCAACTTTTGAAGTATTTTAGATAAATTTCATTGGTGCTATACTGATGACTATATCCAACTTACCTCAGTTGTTTTTTACCTGTTCTGGCCTATGATTCCCTCCTTCACAATTCCTAACTGTTAGTTTTTATTATGTTGGCAATTTGTTCACAATTACCTTTTGTTGTGAATACTGAAGCAAAACAAAAATTGTTTGCGGTGGGATTTTTCTGTCCTTTTTCTTCTATTAGACATTTTAATTCACCTTTAAGTAAGGGAGAAATATAGCAGTGGAAAACTTCTACTGAATTTATATCAATATTTAATAGAAGTTAGGCATGTAGCATTTTGTACCACTCCACAAAATACACAGGGTCTCAAGCAGTCTTTCTTTTCATTTACCCATAGGTTGGCCTACAAATAGGTCCTCCTGATCCATGAACTGATCATGCAATTGGAATGTGGGTTATCTAGCTATCTTGAATCCTATCCTTTGAGATTCTTTGAAGAGGCCAAGGTCGGGTCACAACCCAGCTTCGTTTCCTGCTTCTTCCACACAGGATTTTGAACTCCACCATCTTATGGTCACTGCAGCCAAAGCTACCTTCACATTCCCAACCTGACAATTATTTGTTAGCAGAAGGTCCAGCAGCACACCCCTCCTTGTTGGCTCCTCGACCATTTGTGACAGGTAGCTGTCATCAACAATCTGTAGGAACCTCCTAGACTGCGTGCACTTGGCTGAGTGGCCTTGCCAGCAAATATTAGGTTGATTGAAGTTCCCCGTGAGGACCAGGGACTGTGACTCAGGCAGCTCCCAGCTGTTTGTAGAAGGCCTCATCTACTTCCTTCTCCTGATCACACTACCCTGCCTTTAATTATCACCCATAAACACTCAACCCGCCCATCATCCCCCCGGGCCAGGCAGAGCTCAATGCACTCAAATTGCTCTCACATAGAGAGCAACTCCACCCCTTTGCCTGTTTGCCTGCCTTTCCTAAATAACACATAGACATTCATGGCTGTGCTCCAGTCGTGGGAGCTGTCCCACTGTCTCAGTAACAGCAATGAGGTCATGGCCCTGCATCCTCAGCCCCATCTCCAGTTCTTTCTGCTTATTCCCCAGATTGTGTGCACTGGTGTACAGGCAATGTAGGGGCTTACTCAAGCACACAAGTTTCTTTGGACAGGTGTGAGAGGATCCTCCTTCATTTGACACTCCCTCGGGGGGTCAGCCTTCTGCTTCTCATCTTGATGTGCAGTTGAGGAGCACTGCCTGCTCTGATCCATTTCCCTGTTAGTTGGGATGCTCGGTCTTTACCATTTTTCACCCCACCTCGTGAGTCCTTCGGTTTAAAGCCCTCTTAACCACGTTGGCCAGCCTATTCTCAAAGATTCCAGTGCCCCTATGAGACAGATGTATTCCTACCTTTCCTATAAAATTACAGTCATTGAAGAAGGTCCCATTGTCATAAAAACCAAAATCTTCCCATCAGCACCAGCCTCTGTGTAATTCTGTAACTGTTGTTTTCTTCTCTTGCATGCTGCATTAAAAAATAATAACAATGGCAATAAATATCAAGAAAAAAAAGAAACAAACCCACATTCAGAAACAACATAGCACAAAAGTAAAACGAGGATCATGAAACAAATTTCAGTTCTGCAACACAAGTTGAGGCCATGCAGCTTTTTGACACTCAAACTAATGCAGGAGTGGTCATAACCATACAGTTTCAGGCCTAAGTCTGCCTTCCAGGCACTTTGTGCACAGCCTGTGTGGGTGTGCCTGGCAGCATGTTGGCTCAGGCATGATGACTCATGCTTCAGGTCTGCTAATACAGGTTCCCCTGTACTGCAGAGACTTTCCTCCTTTTCTTACTGGGATTGTGTTTGCTGGGTAGTTTTAAGGCATATGTGGAACCCTTCTGAAATGATGGCACACACATACCCTATAGCCTGACAGAAGACTCAGTATTTCATACTCAGGAGTACCAAAAAACTCAGCATTTTGCACTCAAGAAACTGAAGCGAAAGGTATTGCGCATTTGCTGCAACAGTGTTACTAATCACCCACTTCTGCAGTTCATAAAGGCATCTTGGCTTTTTACAAGCAGGACAATATGAATACTAGTCTGGATGTTCAGGACATTGGATTCTAAATAATTCTAAATATTTTAAGCTATTTGAAACTGCTCTGTTATAAAATGAGGCAGTATCCATAATCAGGCATTAAAATTATCTGTTGATGGTTTGACTAGGTTTGCAGATGTATGCATTGGGCCTTGTTTATATTTGAAAGATTCCTTAACAATACACCCCATATCAGGTTACACAAATCCTGCATCCATAGTTGGTGTATTGTTGGCAAGAACCAGGCTGGCCCATACTGTCCTGAGAAAGTTGATTTGAGGAGGATGTTAAGTAACCCATACTCTTTCCCTAACAAGTATGCTTTTGATTTGGATTTTCTAAACCATAGCCTGATTACTTACTAATTCTTGTTTTGATCTGCAGTGGAGGGATGAGATGACCACATTAAATAAATGGAAAACCAATTATTATTAAGGAACAATTATAGTTAGGGAAGATGATAGTTCTGTTTGGCTTTCTGTTATCTAAGAGCCCAGGCAAGCTAGTAAGAGAAATGTGAAAATATATTTTCCTTCTTGATTTTTAAGACATCCTGAAATAATTTTTATAATGAGAGGAACATTTTTTTAAAAAAATGTAAATCACAGTTTTAGAACAACCATGCAGTGGCTTTTGCTTTTTAATGAAATAACAACATTTATATAACGCAACAAGTGCTGTTTCTCCCCCATTCTCATAGTAACATTTTTTCTTTAGCAAATTAAATAATAGTTGAAGATCTCCGGCTACATCTATAGAAACCTGCTTGAGTGGAAGCAAAGTTTGGCTTACCTTTTTGAAGCCTATTTTAAACATACATGGGAAGGATACTTAATTTTTACCTTACCCTATGAAAAGTGAAGTAATTTAGAAGAGTTGAAAAGGCATCATTTCAAAACTTTAACAGAATCACAGAATGGTAGGAGGTGGAAGAGACTTGGAGAGATCATATACCCCACCCACCTTACTAAAGCAGTACTTTTTCTTTAATTCTGGCTAAAAAAACCCTGCCACAATTTACCTGTTGTTGCATTTTCCCTCCAGTTTCCTTAACAATAGGTTGGAATGCACATGTATTTTATAGACAACTTTTGGACTGGCTCTCCTATTTTGTCATTTGGCAATCTGTTCTTATAGGCAGTAATCACTCACTGGGTTTAGAATAGGACTCAGATTATTAGTGAGAATGCAAAGTGTTGGATATTTACCTGTCTACAACAACGTGCATATCCTGTACTTAATTTTAAAAGACTAGAGAAAGTAACGGTTGAATTCTGATGTGCTATACACCCTTTTTACAGGATAGTGCTTCTTGTTTTTTGCATTATAGCAAAACTGTACACCGTGCTATTAAGTCACTCTTTTATTTTCTCAAAGTAAGAATTAAAAGAAATTACTGCCTTTAATGAGAAGATCGTATTTGAAAAAAAAAACCAAAACAAAACTTGTTTCTTAGAATTAATATCCTTTAAAAAATAAAGGAAAATAAATATTTTGTTTCACTATTAAATGTATTGGTAGTGGTTTCTGGTTGAAATTCTGCTACAGAAAAAAATTCTACAGCAGAATTTTAAGTCAAATAATGGCTTTGTATACAGCAAATTCTGAAAAATGGCACCCAAATAGTTCGTTCATTTGTGTAATGTAAGGTAATACAGAATTAACAGTTAGCTTTTTTCCCCTCATCTCTTTCAAGAGCTGTTGTAACTCATACATCTTCCAATGGCCATTTACAGAAAATGTTATCCATGGCAACATTTATGGTGTGTTTGGTAGTCAGATAGGTCTATATGTGGAGGTCCTGTGTTAAGACTTCTTTAACTTACACCATGCTCAAATGGCCCAACTGCCAAAAACCAGGTTCTCAAATGCAGAAGTTACGATCCCTAACCACCAATTCCATATGTTGCTATTGCTTGAAACAAACAAACAAACAAACAAAAACCTGAGATCAAAATGGATGTGTAAATCTTGCTACTTAGCAGCCAAATGTTTGACATCTATACTACCCTGGCTGCCCCATGAGGAACTGAAACGCAGAATGTTTATGCGAGAATGGGCAGTTCTGCTTAAGAGTCAGAGAATCTGGCCTCAAAAGGTCTTTAGCCTAGCTGAAGTAGCTTTTAAATTCAGATGAAATATGGTCAGTATTTTAAGAATCTTTACATTGCCATTAGAAATCGAAAATACAGGTTAGCTTAATTTGCACTTTAATGTATATGAGGATAAAGCAGAAATTGCATGAAGCTAGCCACCGGTGAAGGTGAAGAGTAGATGCTAAAAATAGGAAACAATGAAATTTTAAAAAATAAATGAAAGAAAGCAAATCTTAAGTACATAGAAATAAGGTGGCTTGCTTTGGCTTAGATGAAGTAGCAAAGTTAGTAATTCTTATAAGGCACCATGCCTGTATTCATATATGCAAAAATGCATGTTAATAAAGTGTTCATTTGCCTTACAGTAATTGCCTAATTAGTTGCCTAATTGTGGATGTAGTGGAGGAATGTTTGTCCTTTACTTTCTCAACAGCTAACAAAAGACAGGGGGACTTCTGCTCTCACTGGCACTCAGTGCAGAGAACTTCCTGAAAGCAGTAACATCACAGGTGAGATGAGACTTACAATGTACCAACTCAATTACAAATGTTGAGGTGTTTGAACAGAGATTTTGTACGTGTTAGATGCCCACGACCAAAACACAACACTAAAACCACTATCTTGTATGTGATCTCACAGGTACAGTGTAGGCATTTCCATGTAATGGCTCTAATGATCGGCTTCTGAATTTGTCTGGAAATGCCCAACACTGTGCCTAAGCCCTGAACTGATCCAGAAGTTAGGTCTTGTCCCTCTGGTCTACCAGATTTAGGCTACCAGATTTAGGTTTAATCTGAAATTTCCTTTGGCTGCAAGGCAGATATTACCTACAATACTCCCTTTGTAAAAAATAATCTCTGAAGGAAGAACCTGATGCCAGTGTCTCCCATTTATTCCATCTTTTTAAGCAGCTAGAGGCCTTGTCCTGGCAACCTTCTCAAGAAAACATAGCCCAAGCTGACAGCAAGCAATGTCTGAGGTGGAATGCTCTCTACTCCCTCTGGCTTTGTGGACTACATTTACAACGAGAGCAGAAAGGTAGGAAACACTCCTGTCATGCCTGTGGCAAGGCTGCTGATCAGAGAGAGAAATATAGTAAGACTATGTATATATTAGTGTTTCCCACAATCTAGCTGGGAGTAGTTTAAAATGTGTTGGAGCAATTCAGAAGAGAATTTGGACCCTACGCTGAAACATCAGTTCTCATATATGGTACAATGAAACTAGACAGAAATCACCCTCCATAGATGTCTTTCACCAAGAAAGTTGTCAGCCATAGAACATATATGCCACAAAAGCCAGAGCCACAGTGTGAAAATGAATTTTTACATTACGCCTTGCAGCTATGATCCTGAGGAGATATGGACTTTTGACTTATACTGATTGTGAAATACTGATGAGAATCAGTTACCACTAACTAGGAGAGCTCGGACAAAAATCTTTGCTGTGTAAACTGACTTTTATTGCGTTTGGTTAGAAGTGATAGATATAAAGAATGCAGAAAAAAACTCTTGGCTGGGCAGGCTGTCTCCTAAAGCTTTTGCAAAGATAAAGATATATATAGTACGTAGCTTTATATCTAAACAACTTTAATCATTAAATATTTAACTGAAACAGCTTTTGTTAACACTGCTGATTAATGTGTGTAGACAATTACTGTGGTTTAACCTGGGAGGCAGCTCAGCACCACACACACTCCCTCTGGAGCAAGATGGGGGAGATAATTGGAAGGCTAAAAGTGACTAAACTCTTGTGCTGAGATACAAACAGTTCAATAAGTAAAACAAAAGCTGCATGCAAGCAAAGCAAGATAAGGAGCTTATTCATTACTTCCCATTAATGGACAGATGTTTAGCACTTTCCATGAAAGCAGGGCTTCATCACACATAACAGTTATTTGGGAAGATAAACACCAGAAGTCCGAATGTCCTCCCTTCCTCTTTCTGTCACATACATTTTATTGCAAAGTGTGACATTATATGATATGGGACATTCCCTTAGTTAGCTGGATCAGCTGCCAGGGCTGTGTCCCCGCACAACTTTTTGTGCCCTGACTCTGTATAATCACTGCACAGCATTAATGAAAACGTCCATGTGTTATCAACACTGTTTTGGTCGCAAATCCAAACCACAGTACTGTAGTAGCAACTATGAAGAAAATTAACTCTATTCCAGTTCAAACCAGTAAAAGAATTCATAACAAAAGCTACAAAAAGAAAACAATCCCACAGAAAGCAATAGAATTTGCATTAGCTTGGATCTCTGTTCCCGAGATGTGGATAGGTGATGGGACAAATGGACAAGAGAAACAATTCCAGAGTACATTTGCTACAAATTTATTCTTTAATGTCCCTGTCTAGGATTTTAAAGCTACTTTCAAATTAAACCAAAACATCTCCTGCTGTTCTTCTTCAAGGGGCCACTCCAGGTATGTCTTTGTGTTCATGATCTTCCGCAGCTTGCAGAACCTCTTGGGAATCGCTTTGCTCTGGATGGGCTCCAGGAGGACGAGGATGGCTGCGTCATTGTTCTCATCAAAGAGGCGGAAGTGGGAGAAGTCCAGCTCGTATTTGCACCACTCGCTCTGCACAAAGTGCTCGGACAGCACAAAGAGCGTCTTGTGGCTCTTCTCCATGGAGTCAATGATGTTGTCCACAATCCACTTCCCCGGCACAAAGTCCCGCTTGTGCAGGCAGAGCCGAAATGGGGGGCAGGCCTGCTCCAGCTCCCGCACCATGATGTTTTCCACCCAGTCAGAGTCGTTCTCGCTATAGGAGACAAAGGCGTCATAGCAGATGTCCTTCGGGGGGGCTCGCTTGGGCTTGCGCTTGGCCCGCAGCCATGCCCACGTCATCCTCAGGTACCAGACCGCATGGTACTTGTATCCAACGGCCACGAGGACCAGGATGGCCAGGAACACCAGGGCGCAGATCAACACCACCACGAGGGACCTGTGGCACTCCATCACGGAGAGATGCACGGCCCCAACCTGCGCCCCTCTCACGGCCAGGGGCGAGTCGCAGATGTACTGGTCTGGCCACCCCACCAGCACCTGGGCGATCCCAGCCTGGTGGTGGATGAAGGAGAGGAACTCACAGGAGCAGATGAAGTTATTGTCACTGGCATCCAGCAGCTCCATTTGCTTGAAGGACTCAAACTCTTCTCTGGAGAAGCTGTTCAGCTTGTTTCTCCTCACTGACAAGGCCACCAAGTTAGGGATGGGTGCGGCCCCAGGCAAGGTCTTCAACTGGTTTTTTGCAAGGTACAGCACTTTGAGAAATGGGAGTTGCAGTCCAAACTCCTTCAGCTTGTTAGCGCTGACATCCAGCACTTCCAGAGTTGAGGGAACGCAAGTCGTTAGCTTAGTAATTTGAGTGCTGGAGAGATTTAAATGTTTCAGGTTTTTTGGCCATTCGCAGACATCTGGAATCTCACCAAAATTATTTTGGCTAATGTCTAAGAGAGTTAGGTTTCTTAGATGAGACAAACTTTTACCTGTCATTTCTAAGTCACTCAGTGAATTCTGACTTAAATTTAGAGTTTTTAGTGAAGGCCAACCACCCTCACAAGCTGAATGCTCCAAGCTCTGGTCTCCAAGCAAATTTGCACTAAGGTCAAGATACTCTAATGACACAAGATGTTTTGAAAGGCTGCATGGTACCAAAAATACCTTGGTGTTTTCAACTGTGACTTTAGTAAGAAGAGATAGTAGACTTATCACATCCCGTAGATCCGTAAATAAATAGAATTCTTCTATTGATAATTTCTTTATTGTCAAAACTCTAACAGTCTGTGACTGGTTTGCGTGAATTTGTCCTTTCCATCGTCCAGTTCCCAAGAGTCTACAATCTATCATCTCCACTTCTACTAAGTTTGGCATGTCTTCTAAAATGCTTACAAGCTCAGGTACAGTATCATCTGTTAACAAGGTTCTCTTAAAAGAAATTTTCTTTGCAAAGGAAGATGACATGATTCTCAATAGTTTCATTTCAGCAGGTATACTGAATGCTATTCTTCTCACTTCTAACCAAAGAACAGAGTGCACAAGGTCTCCGACAATTGCTGAGAACACAGTAGTATTTTTTAGATTTATGATCATGTGGTTTATCTTCTTAATTGTTTTCAGACTTCCCGGCTCATACTGACTGAGATTGCCACCATCAATCCACAACTTGTCGAGAAGCTCAATGCCCTCAAAGTTCCCTTGCCTTATTATGGAGAACCCTGGGTTGCCCAGGTGGAGAGAGCTCAGGTTCCTCAGGCTAGAAAAGAGGGAGCCTTCCCCCAAGTCTCTGTAAGAGTTCCCTTGAAGGTGGAGACCCTGGAGCGAAAAAAGGTGTCTGAACCATGCAGGGGACAGGTGAGCCAAGCTGTTATTTGATAAGTCCAAGAGCTGCAGTTTCCCGAGGGAGCGAAACGCATCCTCGTCTATCAAGCTGATTTTGTTGGACTGCAGCAGCAGGGCTCTCAGGTTCACAGCCTGCTGCAGGTCCTGGGACTGGATGTGCTTTATCCTGTTGTGGGACAGGTCCAATGTTGTGATTTTGCCCGTGAGCCCCTGGGGAATAAAGTCCAAGCCCATGGAAGAGCAGTTGCAAAGCTGAGTGGCATCACGTGGAGGACAAGCCTGCTTCAGCGCTTGCTCTTCAGAGAGGTTTGCAGCTAAGACCATGTAGAAGGCCCACACTCGCCAGGTGTGTGTAGTCATTATTTTGCCTAACATATGAAATACAGTCAGAGTAAGTATAAGATTAATATTTAGTTTTGAAGAAGGTACATTTTGGATATATCTAAACCATAACTTTTATTGTTCTCTCCTGTTGAAGGCATTATAAATATATTTACTTTTAACACTGTTTAGAGATTAAATAGTTTAGTAAAAAAAGGCATATGATATACAAATATTACGGAATCATTTGTTAAGAGCTAGTTACATTGAAATGATCTTTTTTCCCTGTGGTTTCTACTTTTGGAATTAGGCTATCAAATCAATTAACAGCTGCACAGATCTTTTGCAAATTCAGCTAAACATCTGAATAATCACCGGATTATTACTAATCTAATCCTTCACCTACTTAGGAAATAGTCCCCATACATTACCCTTAGCCCTGCCTTAGGTCTTTTTGTTTGTTATCAGTGAATATGATTTTGTACATTCATGTTTTACTACAGTGAGTCTCCAGTGTTTGAAATGCTGGTTACATCAAGAAGAGGCAGGGTCTTGCAGGAGATAGTGATGTTCACATTTAAATATTCCTTTCAAGTATATGTCTAATCTCAGTTCTGACAATAGGGAGAAGAAGGCTATATGCAGTTTCATTTTCTTTCCTCATTTTACGTGCCTTTGGCTATTTTGATTGCAAAGGAGCTACGAGCAGAAAGTATTTGCCCGGATGTCTCTGTAGGCCATCGTTATCATGTTCCCATCAGTCTGATACTTGCTAATGAAACCTGAACTGGGAAAACTGACTGTTGTAACCCACTAACTCTTAGCTCTTTCTTTTTACAGCCATATCCTTCTCCTCTGTTAGTGGCTTTTTCTGCTTTGGGTCTCTGTAGCAGAGAGAAGTTGAGGCCCAGCCATGAAGAAGAGTCAGGGTCTTTTGGAGCCTCCTGCAGATCAGATCAACTGGCAGAACTAGATCAGCTTTTTCCAGCCCCAAAGCCTGTTCCTCATGTTCTGGACTAAAATGAGGAAAGAGAAGCCACACAGCTGTGGATCCTGTCACTTCTCTTTCCTCTCACAGTTGTGCCTTAGTGTGTAATCATAGTACTGATTTGACATGGCTTTTTTTGTGTTACAGAGCTTGCTGCAATATCTGTCCTGTTTTTACTCCCAACAAACTGACTTTAGTTCTTCTGTCCCTCTGAGGAGCTGGAGAAACAATTCTTGAAGCCTGAGATGGCTGTTTTCCCTTCAAAACATTTATTATATATTGAATTATAATACTTTTTTTGTTTATGCTTTCTTGACAAGGATCAAAGAGCACTTTTAAAGTATAACTTTCCCCGGTGTGACATAAACTCCCCTACCTCAGCAGGTATCTTACTGAGGGTTGAAGGAGTGAACCAATCCCAAAAGGGCCAATTCACAGGTTCCCAAACATCATCACGGGCTCTGTATGAGGTTAATTGTGTTATGTTGGATCACCAAGGAGTACTTTCTCCTTAAGTCATCCCACTGAGACTCTGTGCAGACCTGCTGACTTTGAATTTATATTTCAATTTGTTTTACAATAGCTGACCCACACAGACAAGTTCATACAGGTAAGTCCTACCCTTCTGGTTACGTTATTTTTAGCTAGAGTGCTTAAAATAATTCAAAAGAGGCAGAATTAGCTGAGATCGTTTGGGCATATGGGCAGAGAAGGAAAAGTGGTGGATATTTTTTTCAATCTTTCTGTCTCTTCCCACCTGAAGGATGATAAACATTTTTACCTCGTGTTATTTTACTTTAAACTCTGTCTTTCTCTGATGTAGAGCTTTGAGTCTTGAAGGACACAGTCCTCTCTTCTGTCATTAGAAGCCTGAGCTGGTCACCTGCCACATCCACCAATGTCAATGGAGAGAAAGAACAACTTTTAGTGGCAATTCGCATCATGTCTCTTAGACAGTCACATTAAGATATGAGGACTCCAAGAGAAATTATTCCATTAATTTAAAATGGAGCACCATTGTTTAGACACTTAGAGATTTGTGCATGTGAATCCCACCCAAAGTATTGCAATCTGTAGTCACACTCACCTGCTGTTCAGCTGAGGGTCTTTTATGGAGCTTTTTTTGGTCTTGCGAGTCTGTCTGGATAACACAGTGCTGCAGGGACACAGGAACAAAGCTATGAGTAAAATGAGTGTCATGAGCAATGAATTTAGGTGGGATTTTTAAAGTTGCCATCAAAATTCCTACTGTTAGAAAAAGCCACATGGAAACTGAAATGCAGCTAATGAGATGGACACTTGTGCAGATGCCCTTATACCATAAGACATAGGGATGAAGTAGATATTTGAAGTGTTTCCGAGTTACAGACAAAAGGTTCAAGTCATCAGACATGCAAAGGATTATCTTTCCTGGCCCAGGCCAGTAGAAGTATTTAAGGAAATATGTGTATATTCTTAAACAAAAACACGAGTGCCAACAGAACGAGGTTCTATAAATGCTAACAAATGCTAAAGGCTAATGTAACTGCTAAAATAAAACATGCCAATAGTGTGCAAATTGATTCCAGCTTGGGAAACGCTATCAAGTTAGATGAGGGCTGGCAAGTGTGAGCAGCGCTATGGCGTCTGCAGTGGGAGGGTCACTGAATGGTGAAGGGATAGATCCGCATGCAGACTTGGCAAAGCTGCTACTTTCCACTGGGTTGCGTGTGGATTACCTTTGTCCTGCCTGTCACTCACTAACATGGCCTTAATAGCATGTATGCACATACAAACGCAATAACACATCTATAGGCATGCTCCTTCTCACAGAATCTCAAGGGTTGGAAGAGACCTCAAAAGATCATCTAGTCCAACCCCCCTGCCAGAGCAGGACCACCTGGAGTAGGTCACACAGGAACTTGTCCAGGTGGGTTTTGAATGTCTCCAGATAAAGATACTCTGCAACCCATCTGAGCAGCCTGTTCCAGTGCTCTGTCACCCTCACAGTGAAGAAATTTTTCCTTATGTTTCTTTGGAACCTCTTATGTTCCACTTTATACCCATTGCCCCCTGTCCTATCATTGGCCATCAGTGAGAAGAGCCTGGACCCATCCTACAGACACCCACCCTTTATGTATTTATAAACATTAATGAGATCACCCCTCAGTCTCCTCTTCTCCAAGCTAAAGAGCTCCAGATCCCACAGCCTTTCATCAGAAGATGCTCCACTCCCTTCATCATCTTTGTGTCACTGCTCTGAACTCTCTCCAGCAGCTCCCTGTCCTTCTTGAACTGAGGGGCCCAGAACTGGAAACAATATTCCAGATGTGGTCTCAAGAGGGCAGAATAGAGGGGGAGGAGGACCTCTCTCCACCTTCTGCCCACAGCCCTTCTAATACACCCCAGGATGCCACTGGCCTTCTTGGCCACGAGGGCACATTGCTGGCTCATGCTCATCCTGCTGTCCACCAGGACTCTCAGGTCCCTTTCCCCTACACTACTCTAAAAGTTCATTCCCCAGCCAGTACTGGTACATTGGGTTATCCTTTCCCAGATGCAAGACTCTACATGTGCCCAACACAGAGGATATGAAACAAACAGAGCAGTTAGGTGAGGAGATAACTGATCCCAATGCCCTGAGACCATTGCTGAATGAGCTCTTTCCTGGCTGAATTCCCGAGACAAATGCAGCTCACCTTCATGCACAGCCTTCCCTGGGCAGCCAGTACTGACCCACGAGTGAGACAACATGCAAACAGGACAAAGCACATACAAGGCACCCTCCAACAAGGAAACTGAGCAGAAAGTGCAGAGTGTGACTCATCTTGACTCTTTCATTTGCTGCTTTCCTCTCTCCCCTTTCCTGAAAAAGATTGCTCCCATCAGCATGTCCTGGCTTTCAAGTTTAGCCTTCCTTCCACTGCCCACCTACCATGTAGCTCTGCCAGCTGCCTGTGATGCCACCTGCCTGCTCCACTTTTGCTATCAGCCAGAAATCCCTCCCCATTCTGCACTCCTGCAGGAGCTGGCACCTGCCCAGCAGCCCCAAGCACCCTGTGCAGGGTAGAAGGACTCAGTGACAGAGATAAGGTAAGCTCTTCGCAGTGCTCCCTCCTTGCTGTGACATGCCCAGTGTTCCGTTCTCTTTCCAGGTTCCACCCGCCTGCAAACCCACCTCTGTGGAGAAGAGGTTCCCAGGGATGTCAGCTCTAGCTTCGGTGCCTGCATGCCAGTTAACCTGTGTTGTGTTTCGTCTCTCTTACTGCTTGCTCTTTACCCAGCTTCCTCTCAATGCTGCCAGTTTCATTTCCACTTCACTTCTGGGCCTTGGCTGTGTAAGTAGGGGAACTCCCACTAAGAGTATCTGATTGACATAAGAGCAGTTAACACTATTCAGTTCTTTTAAATCTGCCAACCCATTGAAGTGTAGTTCGAAAGGTAAGGTTTCGCCTATCTCTGATCCTCTCTTCAAAATGACCAGCAATATATATTTTCTTCCTTACCTCTGGGCATGCAGGCTCCTAAGCTGTGTTGTCAGTGCTCAGTGTTTGATATCACATGATTCACTCATCACTTACCTGGAGTTCAGCCTTGATTGGCCTGTGAGCTATTCTCCTCCAAGAGAGTGAACAAAAAAAACTCTTTTGTAGCAGACTTTGGACCAACTCCATCATTGGAGTTAGGAAAGTGGAACCAAAAGTGGTGTACACAGGCTACATCCGCAGAAACTATCATCTCGGGTGTATATGTACATATACACATGCACACAGGAGTGTGAATATTGACATTTGCATAGGCATGTACACAGTTATAGATGAATACATACATATATACTGGCACACAGGTGTGTATATAAGCTTTTTTTCCGCATTTTTCAAATACTCAGTCTATACACTGATGCTCTGGTATTTCACCACAAAATAGTTTTATGTATAAAGTTTAATCAAGATTCATTTAGACTCTTCCGTACTTAAGCTCCAGCCCAAAAAAAATGCAGCAGGGAACTGCCAAACTAGAGATACTTTATTCTCTCAGTTTCAAGTTTCCACAAGAATACCTAAAGCACAAGAAATTCACAACTATGACTCCAGAAACTCAGTATTAGACCAGCTATCTTAATATAAACACCTGCTTGTCTAAATTTGCTTTTTAATTGGTGAAGAGCAATACAGTAGTTCTAAGGAGATACCTCATAGTGAAGTACAAAGATTAATTGCTTCTCATCAGTGTAGTTTTCTGCATCAATTACAAGGGAAGTCACGTAGAGCTGTTAGAGGTTCATAGTCCAGAGACTACTTGAAGGTGCTGTGCAAAGTGGAAGAGCAAAAACAAGAACCAAGCCAGTCTGCAACACCATCTAGCTTACTCATTAGAAACACATCCTCATGCCCCACAAATGGAAGGCTTCGGCAATTTCTAGGGATAGGTAGAAAGGAACATGGCAATGACCATGAGGGGAGAAACAAGCATTCTCAGGGAGAAAGAAGCCTAAGGAGAAAAAACACAAACCACAATAGTGATTTAATGCATGTGGATCTCACCACAGTCACTGTACAGAGTGCCAGCATGCTTCCTTCACAGATATTCAGTAAACTCCCATCTATACATGGTGGTATGGACTCTGGTGTAATTAGCCAGAATAACAGACTTGTGAGTGGAGGTATATATAAAATACTGTCTTTTTTTTTTCTTTTTTTTTCTTTTTTTTTTTGCGTAGCACAGCAATGGTGGGGCTTCAGAGGGCTTATTTCAATGCAATTTCATAATTTAGTTTTAATTACCCTATGTTCATGATGGCACAGAAAATAAACCAAAGAAAAACAGACATGAAGTAGTATTGAAGCACTTGGGTTTTATTTTAATCTGTAAATGATAATGGCATTGTTAGGAAGTAGTTTGGGATGTGGTAACCAGAGGCGAAGGCCCAGTAATAACCTACATTCAGCTAAACGTAGGTAGAAAAGTCCAACATGGCTTCAGATTATCAGAGTTATCAGCAGGGATTTTTAAAGATCAGAGTATAAAACCACTGGAAAGTTTAAAGTGAGTCTTTCTCATTTTGTAAGATAGACTTAGAACTATACAAACAAAGCAGGTTGCCCTTAGGCAGAAAAATAAGAAAGAAAAATTTCTTATCAGGAAGAAACACTGACATCTATCTTCTGTGGGAATATCATTGAAATGCAGGATGCCAAGTCGTTCTATGACCTCAAGGCTCCTTTTAAGTTTTCCCAAAACATCCTTTGCTGCTGTTCACTGGGAGGCCACTCCAGGTATGTCTTTGTGTTCATGATCTTCCGCAGCTTGCAGAACCTCTTGGGAATCGCTTTGCTCTGGATGGGCTCCAGGAGGACGAGGATGGCTGCGTCATTGTTCTCATCAAAGAGGCGGAAGTGGGAGAAGTCCAGCTCGTATTTGCACCACTCGCTCTGCACAAAGTGCTCGGACAGCACAAAGAGCGTCTTGTGGCTCTTCTCCATGGAGTCAATGATGTTGTCCACAATCCACTTCCCCGGCACAAAGTCCCGCTTGTGCAGGCAGAGCCGAAACGGGGGGCAGGCCTGCTCCAGCTCCCGCACCATGATGTTTTCCACCCAGTCAGAGTCGTTCTCGCTATAGGAGACAAAGGCGTCATAGCAGATGTCCTTCGGGGGGGCTCGCTTGGGCTTGCGCTTGGCCCGCAGCCATGCCCACGTCATCCTCAGGTACCAGACCGCATGGTACTTGTATCCAACGGCCACGAGGACCAGGATGGCCAGGAACACCAGGGCGCAGATCAACACCACCACGAGGGACCTGTGGCACTCCATCACGGAGAGATGCACGGCCCCAACCTGCGCCCCTCTCACGGCCAGGGGCGAGTCGCAGATGTACTGGTCTGGCCACCCCACCAGCACCTGGGCGATCCCAGCCTGGTGGTGGATGAAGGAGAGGAACTCACAGGAGCAGATGAAGTTATTGTCACTGGCATCCAGCAGCTCCATTTGCTTGAAGGACTCAAACTCTTCTCTGGAGAAGCTGTTCAGCTTGTTTCTCCTCACTGACAAGGCCACCAAGTTAGGGATGGGTGCGGCCCCAGGCAAGGTCTTCAACTGGTTTTTTGCAAGGTACAGCACTTTGAGAAATGGGAGTTGCAGTCCAAACTCCTTCAGCTTGTTAGCGCTGACATCCAGCACTTCCAGAGTTGAGGGAACGCAAGTCGTTAGCTTAGTAATTTGAGTGCTGGAGAGATTTAAATGTTTCAGGTTTTTTGGCCATTCACAGACATCTGAAATATCACCAAAATTATTTTGGCTAATGTCAAGATTAATCAGTTTGTGTAGACGGGCTACAGAATTTGCAGTCTCTTTCAGAGATTTTAGAGAGTTTTGACTTAGATTTAAAGTTTGCAATGAAGGCCAAGATTTTTCACAGAGTGTCTCATTTAAGCGATTATTTACAAGCAAGTTATCATGAAAGTCCAGGTACAGAAGTGATGTAAAGTGTTTTGCAAGTTTGCATGGTACCATGAAAACTCTAGAGCTCACAATCGCAAGACTTTTCAGTTTTCTGATTTGTGACTCAATACCATTCAGGTCAAAAAACAAATGAAAATTCTGAATCATTAAATTTGTTATTGACACTGTTTCCACTAAGCTTTTCCCACTTCTTTCAATTTCTTTAATATCCCACTCTCCTTTCCCCTCAAGCACACAATCAATCGCTTCTAAGTCTTGCAAAGATGTTATTTCCTTCAGTAGTCCTAGTATTCGGCTAATATATTCATCTGTGAACAAAGCGTCTTTAAATGTAAGTTTTTGTATCCTGAAAGGAAGTATAGAGTTTTGCACCAAGCTTTTATTTTCAATTTCTAATTTGATTTCTCTCACTTCTAACCAAAGAACAG
>WBNH01005365.1:0-16431 GCA_013401255.1 Urocolius indicus
GAGTTGGACTAGATGTTCTCTAACGTTCTTTGTGAATAATGCATAGGCTTACTTGCCAGTGAGCTTGTGGACATGCAAGATTAATAATCTATCATGGTGATAAGCAGTCAGTAACTCGGCTTTATGTCAACACAGATCGTAAACCATGTCTTGCTCCATCAAATGTCACACTAGTTACTACCTCCAGTTGACTTTTTGACTAGTTGTGATGCCTTGTTACATGGCTGCCTGAGGTGAGCATGGAAATTTGCTTGCAGCAGCTTCTTGACCAGCTGCTTGCTTTAAAAATTCAGTGGCACACAGATCTTCATCCTACACATGAAACAGGCCCTTAGAAATTTCTCGATGTAATGTTCAAATGGTAGCTGGATTCAATTTTTTGCTTGGTGGAGTCAGTTTTCTGGAAAGAAGGACAACTGGCTCTGCCAGATTTTGCTTGCTGTGGTCTGAGAAACAGCAATACCAGGTATGCAGAGACCTCCTTGCTTGCATTTTGTTTGTGGTAGAGGTGGGAGGAATAAAATATGAGGCAAACTAAAATCAGACTGGTTCAATTCTCATGCATCTCTGAGAACTTTGAGTATTGTTGACCTATCGATCACTGTTTTAAATATTTAAATGTAACTGTCATTTGTCTGCTGTGAGGCCTGAAGCATTTGAAATCTGTGGTTGTTTAGTGTGATTTCATTGATTTTTATTCATCTTAAGTGCGGTACTTTTCACAGCTATCATTCAGGATTGTTGCTTTCTCATTTACTCATCCTTTTGCCTTAGAGTGAAAGTTGTGTAAATTCTCGGCACTGTTGAGAGTCTGTTAAAATGGAGTGGGCAGCATGTGGCACATCGGGGATCTGGCCCTTAATAACTCTCTTTTCACTTTGGAAATGCATCAAAATGCTGAGGATTGTACAATATATAAATAGAAAAGGCAGCTACTGTGAAAAGAAGACAGAAGTGCTCTCCAGGTGTTCATGGTGTCAGGTATTTCTAAGAAATTTAGAGTACTTCAAATAAGCAACATGTGGTGTTAGTTCTCAGAGTGGAAAAAAAATAAACCTGCAACACTCAACCACCACAAAACCAAATCAAGCAACAAAGGAACAGTTTAATCACGTGTGTTGGTATGGAGTAATAAATGGAGTGAGAATAATGTAGTCACAGATCACCCCAGATTAAGCTTTATTTCTGTAATTGTGAAATATGTACCCTGTGTACATTGTAAGCATGCTGAAAATCACTTACACTGATAAAAGTATTGTAAATTCGGTGCTCAACATGGCTCTGCAGAGAGCGACTGCACACAGAAATCAGAAAAGATGATAATGAAGTTTCACTTGTTAGGTATTTCAGGTGACCATCAACCGGTCACCTGAACCGGTTTTTTTGTACCTTACTGAAGCAGACAGGAATCAGAGACATAATAAGGAAGATATTTCTGATCTCTGTATGATAATCAAACCCTAATTCTAGTCATACAGGCAGTTTGCTGCTTCTGACAACCACAGAAATCTGTCCTCCCCTTTCCTGAATGTGTTTAATGTCAAAAAATGGATGATGATGATACGATCTGTCAGTCAGACCTGCCAGAACAAGAAACAGCACAGAATGAGAAGAATGTGTAAAGCTCTGGGAATAGGGCAGAAAGGTGAAAATGCAGTTGTAATTTGTCCCATTGAAAATTACTGTTCTAGTGTTAATGCACTATGAATCTTAAATAACAAATTCAGCAGCTGAATTCTGAAGATTGGCTTCTTCTGTAACTTCGAAGCAGCAATTAAGGAGGCGATCTTCTTAAGTATTCTCATAAAGAGATTTTTTTTTCTAAGCCTTTCTCATCCCACCATTGTGACAATTGATTTTTCGTCAGTACTGTGATGATTTTTTATATCTAAGAAAATTAAAGCCTTACTCTAAGCATACCTTGTTATGTGTAGGTGAACTCTTTTATAAAGTTTGTGCTCTTGTAATAGATGTGATGTGTCAGGTAGCATCTCACAACAAGACAATTTCACAACCTAACTGTTCTCCCTGGAAAATATTTTGAGATGAAGATGTTGATAGGTTATTCACAGGTGGCATAACTGGCAGTCACACACCACATTCTTTCTCAGCGAGAGCCCTGATTCTGGCAAGAGAAATTGGGATCTGTAGTTGTTGTATCAGGTCTGCACATACCCATGAGGGAAAAAAAAAAGAAGAAAAAAGACAAGTCCAAAAGAAGGGGAAAAATTCCAGTGCATCTTTACTGGTCTGCCACGTCAGATGGCAACAACTGTGACTTGAGGAGTTAACTGCATGCTTAGGTACAGTTTCGCTCAAGGGGCAGAAGACCTGCGCTGCTTTTGGGGCAGCTTGGCAGCAGTTTGCACATTAAAGTCAGTAAGATGGCTACCAAATGTCCCCTGGCACTCAACTGTGCACCATGCTCTGCAGCAACCAGCCAACAGTTTCTGTCTTCGAAAGGGCCCTGACCTGTCTTTCCTTCTCTTCTCTTCAGGCTGTGTTCTCTCTGTATCCCAAGTTTAAGATTAGCATTGTGAATCCTTACTCATGCCCAACATCATCATTGCATGAGTTGTAAAAGCACATTTGATTGGTAAATGGTGTTTGACCTGGTGCTGCAACATGCTGCTCCACTTAGATGCACATGTGGTCTATGGGGCCATATGAAATCCATGCAGGGGTGCTGAGGGAGCCATTGGAAGTTCTCACCAAGCCACTTTCCATCATCTACAAGCAGTCCTGGCTAGCTGGGGAGGTGTTAGTGGGCTGGAGATTAGGAATTGTGACACGTATCTACAAGAAGTGCCAGAAGGTGGATCCTGGAAACTACAGACCTGTCAACCTGACCTCTGTACTGAGGAAGGTTCTGGAACAGATAATTCTGAGTGCCATTCTGTAGCATGTACAGGACAATCAAGGGTTCAGGTCCTGAAAGCATGGGTTTATGAAAGACAGGTCCTGCCTGACTGACATTTCCTTCTAGCCTCACAAGGTGACCTGCTCAGTCGATTAGGGAAAGGCTGTACATGTGATCTTCCTGCACTTTAGTAAAGCCTTTGACACCATTTTCCACAGCATCCTCCTGGAGAAACTGTCTGTCTGTGGCCTGGATGAGTGTACTCTTTGCTGGGTGAAAACTGGATAGATGGCCAGGCCTGGAGAGTGATGGTGAATGGAGTTAAATCTGGTTAGTGGCCAGTCATCAGTGGTGTTCCCCAGGGCTCAATGTTGAGAGCTGTTCTGTTTAACATCTTTATCAGTGATCTAGATGAGAGGATTGAGTGCACCCTCAGTAAAATTGCAGATGACGCCAAGCTGGGTGGGTGCATAGACGTTGTTGAGGACAGGAAGTCTCTTCAGAGGGACCTGGACAGGCTGGTGGAATGAGGCCAATTGTGTGAGGTTCAAGAAGGCCAAGTGCTGGGTCCTGCTCTTGGGCCACAACAGTCCCATGCAGTGCTACATGGTTGGAGAAGAGTAGCTGAAAAGCTGCCTGAAGGAGAAGGACCTGGGACTATTTGTGGACTAACATGAGCCAACAGTGTACCCATGTCTGTCTGTGGCCTGGATGAGTGTACTCTTTGCTGGGTGAAAACTGGATAGATGGCCAGGCCTGGAGAGTGATGGTGAATGGAGTTAAATCTGGTTAGTGGCCAGTCATCAGTGGTGTTCCCCAGGGCTCAATGTTGAGAGCTGTTCTGTTTAACATCTTTATCAGTGATCTAGATGAGAGGATTGAGTGCACCCTCAGTAAAATTGCAGATGACGCCAAGCTGGGTGGGTGCATAGACGTTGTTGAGGACAGGAAGTCTCTTCAGAGGGACCTGGACAGGCTGGTGGAATGAGGCCAATTGTGTGAGGTTCAAGAAGGCCAAGTGCTGGGTCCTGCTCTTGGGCCACAACAGTCCCATGCAGTGCTACATGGTTGGAGAAGAGTAGCTGAAAAGCTGCCTGAAGGAGAAGGACCTGGGACTATTTGTGGACTAACATGAGCCAACAGTGTACCCAGGTGGCCAAGAAGGCCAATGGTATCCTCGCTTGTATGAGAAATAGTGTAACCAGCGGGGCAGAGGAGGTTATTGTCCGCCTTTGCTCAGCACGGGTGAGGCTGCATCGCAAATATTATGTTCAGTTCTGGGCCCCTCACTACAGGAAGGACATGGAGGTGCTGGAGCATGTCCAGAGCTGGTGATGAAGAGTCTGGAGAACAAGTTTGATGATGATTGGCTAAGGGAACTGTGTATGTTTAGCTTAGAGAAAAGGAGGCTGAAGGGAGACCTCATCACTCTTTGCAACTACCTGAAAGGAAGTTACAATGAGTTGAGGTTGATCTCCCGAGTAACAAATGATAGGACAAGAGGAAATGACTCCCAAGTTGCACCAGGAGAGGTTTAGTATGGATATTTGAAGAAACCGCTGAAACGATTGTCAAGCCCTGAGACAGGCTACCCAAGGAGGTGGTAGAGTTACTGTCCCTGGAGGTATTTAAAAGCCAGGTAGATATGGTGCTTAGGTATATGGTTTAGTAGTGGACTTGGCAATGTTAGGTTAGGGGTTACAATCAATTATATTAAAGTCTTTTTCCAGGCAAAACAATGATATGATTCTGTGAGTTTCCATGTTGAAGTACATAAGTCTGTGCTTTGAGGGCCATATTATAGATAAACAGATATTTTTTTCTTCACAAGATTAAAAATACTGCAAAAGGAGCTGAGTGCACAATCTGAATTCCTGCAAGGAAAACACACCTTTAATTCTGTTTTCTTAAACAGACTTGAAGAAAAACTTCTTAAATGTGTTCTTTTTATCCTTAGAGCGTACTCATTTCATGTCAGTGCAGATGGTCAAATGCAGCCAGTTCCTTTCCCTCCTGATGCCCTCATTGGTCCAGGAATCCCTCGCCATGCCCGTCAAATCAACACTCTGAACCACGGGGAAGTTGTGTGTGCAGTTACCATCAGCAACCCCACGAGACATGTGTACACGGGTGGGAAGGGCTGCGTCAAAGTCTGGGACATCAGCCACCCTGGCAACAAGAGCCCTGTCTCTCAGCTGGACTGCCTGGTAGGTGAACAGCAGCATGCAAAAATGGAAGAAGATAGTAGGTTATGTTAAGATTGAAATGATACCATTGAGGTAAAAAAACCCAGTGGCTAGCTGAGTGCTGTCATTGGTATCAAAGCAATTTTCTCTTTTAAAACTGAGTTTGAAATATATTACATATTGTAACTGTGGTTTCTTACCGCCCCCCCAAGTGAATTGGAACATCTCTAATATCCTAAAATTGTAATGGTAAAGATCAAAAACAGCACAACAAATAGTGCTTATAAACTTTGACATTTGTTGGCAGTCTTAAAGTTTGATATCTTATCATGCTGAAAATTGCTTGCGGCTCTATTCTCCAAGAATATTTGAAGATTGAGTCTCGTATTTTGTGTCTGTGTATGTGTGTGAATGCATTGCTGTGTCTTAATGTGACAATTAAAAAATCCCTGAGTATTATTCACAAATTATTTGAATCTGCTAACAAGATAAGCCATTGTTAGCAACTTTCCTTGTGTCATTTACCAGTTCTCAGTAAGATATTGCTTCTTGTTACAGACGCAGTAAAATGAGAACTGTGCAGCACATGTAGACATATAACGAATTGCTGTACAAGTTGCTACACAAATGAAAAAAATTGCCCAAATATTTTCCTCTGACATCTCCTAGATGGTGGCAGCAAGTCTCGCTGGAGCAGAGCAGGGGGAGCGTGCAGGGAATTTGGCACTCTCCCATGCCGAGAGGTTAATGTGCTGAAATAAACAGAGTATGAAAATGTAACTTTCTACACAAGCTGTTGAATACAGCTGTCTGGAATTGTTTTGAGCTGGGTTCAGGTCTTTGCATTTTGATGCTAATTAAGATTAAATATCTCTCACTACTGAATTTTGTAGATCAACTTTAAGTACTTCCCTAATGTCATGTAATTTTCTGGCATTAATACACTTGATCATTGTCATAAGTATAAATGGCTCATTAAAACCAGGAGGGAATACAATACTTTTATGTATTTCTGCTCTGATGTTAACACTGTTTTCCTTTCCTCATGAGTAATCTCTTGATGGTTTCTGTCTCCACAGAACAGAGATAACTACATCCGTTCCTGCAGATTGCTCCCTGACGGCCGCACCCTGATTGTTGGTGGGGAAGCCAGCACATTATCCATTTGGGACCTAGCAGCTCCAACTCCTCGCATCAAAGCAGAGCTGACGTCGTCTGCTCCAGCTTGCTATGCCCTAGCTATCAGCCCAGACTCCAAAGTCTGCTTCTCTTGCTGTAGTGATGGGAACATTGCAGTGTGGGATCTGCATAACCAGACTTTAGTAAGGTAGGTTGACAGAAGGGATCATCAGGTTGTGAAGAATTAATTAGACACAGCCTTACATGTTCTTCATAGAGTCATAGAATGGTAAGGTTGGAAGGGACATCTAAATATCATCTAGTCCAACTCTCCTGCAGAAGCAGGTCAACCTAGATCAGGTTGCATAGGAAAATGTCCAGGCGGCTCTTGAAGACCTCCAAGGAAGGAGACTCCACAACCCCTCTGGGCAGCCTGTGCCAGGGCTTCCTCACCTTCACAGTGAAATAGTTTTTCCTTATATTTAAGTGGAACTTCTTATGTTCCAGCTTCACCCCATTACCCCTTGTCCTGTTGCTAGCTACCACAGAAAAAAGGGATGTCTCAACCTCCTGACACCCACCCTTTAGGTATTTGTAAATGTTAATAAGATCTCCCGCAACTTTTCCTCGTATGAAGGATGTTCCAGACTCCTGCATACATACGATATTTTCCCCATGTTGTCAGCATAGCTGCTTCTAGTAGTTCATCATTATGCAATAACCATGGTAGTACCTTACAAAAGTCTGTGTAATTGTGTATAGATTTTGAGAGTTTCATAATTCCAGGCCTATTGAGCAGCCCATAGGCTGGTATTGACACTTTGTCATAGGTTGTTTGTTTCCATGCAGTGCCCTGCACTCACACTCCAGTCTCTTTAGTCAGTGCTGTAACAAATATGTCTTGGGTAAAGATATGTGTAACGTACTGCATTTCAAAATTAGCATCTTAGGAATACGAATTTCTGCTCAACACAAACGTACAGTAAGCTAGGAGCCAGTTACACAGAGTTTCTGTGTGCACCATGCTATGTGTATGTTACATGTAATATGTTAGTATTGCATGTAAAGGCAGGCTTTTTCTCCCTGATGTTCACATTTAGACCATTCTTTTTTTTCCAGCTTTGTTGGTGATCTGCAGATTGTTTTGAAACTGTCAATTTTGACGATTGTGCTACATTGCTTTGGTGGGGCGTGGGATATTTTCAGACAAATAATAGGTATTACACAGTAAGGAGCAAAGATACCCAGAGTATCTGAGTTGCACAGTGTGCTTTTTGAAGTCAGATCAGCTCTTGACTGGCCATCCTGCTTGGTTCATCAATTCATTTCAAAACTCAAGTGGTCATCTCAAAATTTATGTTAATATCAGATTGCCACTGGAATCTACATTACCAATGCCTTTAACGTCTCTGGGTCGAGGAATAAAAAAAAAAAGGAGATATTTTGTGTAGATGCTCAGAACCAACTCTTTCCAGTGTGAGTGTGCAGTATCTGCTTTTCAATATTTTCAGACAATTCCAGGGCCACACGGACGGAGCGAGCTGTATTGACATTTCTAATGACGGCACCAAACTATGGACTGGGGGCTTGGACAATACAGTCAGATCCTGGGATCTCAGAGAAGGGAGACAGCTACAGCAACATGACTTCACATCACAGGTTCAATCTCAGAAGTTTCAGCATGTTAAGAAAAATCTGTAGTCGTTTTCTAAACTAAGGACTTTCGGGTTTGGGATATTTTTCACTTAGTCGCAGACTAGTTTTTTTGTTGAATTTTTTCTGTTTGATTTTTCATTGGGGTTTGTTTGATTGTTTGTTTTTTTGTTTTATGTGGCATCTAAACATCTTTCTGTATTATGACTGTTTGACAGATTAGTATTTCTCCCATGAGAGTAGCAGAGAATCGGTTTTATAAAAGACTGGCCAGATTAAAGTATTTCTGTGTGCAGTCTGTCCCTGTTTCTCTAGATTCTTGTCCAAAAACATTTTCCAAAAATATTTTTAAGTGCTGTCAGATAAGCTAGGACATTAACTTTTATAGCTTGATTCAGTGCTTTACTATTACAGTTTTAATGGAGCTTCGTTTACATAGACTAATTTGTCTTGATTAGTATAGTAATTGGACTATCATGTTTTTAAAACTGTAGTATATCAGAATGTGTGTTCACATAGTGTTAGCAGCGAAGCAAGAATCAGTTTTGAATATCTCAGGCTCATTCCTTTATTGATTGATGCATGTGTTGTGCTAATTCCAGATCTTCTCACTGGGCTATTGTCCAACTGGTGAGTGGTTGGCAGTGGGAATGGAGAACAGTAACGTCGAAGTGCTGCATGTTACTAAGCCAGACAAGTATCAGCTGCATCTTCATGAGAGCTGTGTGTTGTCACTCAAATTTGCTCACTGTGGTAAGCAAATGTTTTTATGCCAGTGTTTTTCCTCCTGAGAAATTAATTCAAGATTGCCTTTAAATGAAAGTGGAGATGTAGTTAAAAATTAGATGTCAAATTTCAGTATGTGAATATTCAGAAAATTCTACATGATTGTTTGTGTTGTAATGAAACATTGTGGTGGAACCAGATGATAACGTGATTGTTCTTTGGAAGTGTTTACTATTAATGTGTGAATTCATTGTTTTGATGAGTAATCTATTTCTTGGGGTGGATTCTTTGAAAACAAAATGCAACAATAATATTTCAACAATCTCTTGCAGGCAAATGGTTTGTAAGCACTGGAAAAGATAATCTTCTTAATGCCTGGAGAACACCTTACGGAGCCAGTATATTCCAGGTAATAATCTCCCAAAAACCATTTTCCACATACATTACAGTGCAGTAGAGCTGCACATCTCAGGGTCTGTCATTATCTTAAGGAGTTTTAAAAATGGAAATTCTTGTCTAATTACTGTGTTCCATTAAGACTTCGTCAGTAATTAAAGATAGATACACTTAAGTCCTTTCTAATGTTTGAGTAGTTTAGCCCTTGCAGTAAAGTAGCCCTTTAATCTGAAAGTTTTTAATACCCTTCTTTTTCAACTTCTTGTGTGTATTGCTGTAATACAGTACCGAAGTTGTGTTGTTAGGTGAGCAGTCACTGGAAGTCCAAAATGTGGCTAAATCGGTGAAAGTTGTACTGAACATGTATATTTTTCTGGAATGAGACAAGTAAAGTCAGTGGATTGGACGGGCAGACTCCTGAGCTGGACTGTGTCCTTGTGGAGGAGCCTCATGGAGTGTAACTGGAAGTTGTATCCTTTCTACTACAGTCTTTAATCCCTCTGTGCCCAATTTTAGTGCCACTTCAGTGCCATTAAAGCAAGGTGGGATTTTTGTCATGTCCTTCTCTCACCTACAGGTAACTCTAGGCTGGCATTTTTTTTTTAATTAACTGATATTCTCTTTTAAATGATCAAGTCTCACCTGTAGTGATACCTGCCATATCTCTGCCTTTAGGGAAAGTGCAGTTTGCATTGATATGTATTGTGGTTTAATCCCCAGCCATCAACTAATCACCACACAGCTGCACACACCCCTGCAATGAGATAAGGAAGAGAATCATAGGAAAAAAACCCCAAGTCATGGGTTAAGAACACTTTACGAACTAAATGAACTAAAATGAACTAAAATGTAAAAATAACAATTATGATATATTTTACTAATAATAAAGAAAATAGAGAAGTAAAACCCAAGTGAAAAGAAAAACCAAAACTAAGTGCTACATAGTGCAGTTGCTCATCACCCACTGACCAATGCCCAAGCAACCCTGTACCAGCTACTAGGAAGGAACTTAACTCTATCCCAGATGAAACCAAGAAACATGAGAAAGCTGAAGTCTGAGTTGTCCTGTTGGAGGCTATTCAGTTCTGGAACCACATCCTACAGAAAGCCCAAATTCTCCTAACAGAACACTTCTCCCTTACACTGAGTTTTAACAACACTTTTGACTTTCTTAATGAGAGCTAGAGAAAGAAACTTTGTGCAATACAGCAGCAGTTTCTTGGCAGAAACTTTGCATTATGAGGAAGTGTTCAGTGCTTACAGTAACAGGCAGAAAAGAGTGTGGACATAATGTTACATAAAGAAAACATGCACTGTAGCAGCAAGTAAAATGTGACAACACATACGAATCATCTCAGAAAAGCTGGAAGAAACAGAGCTACTGCATCCTGGCATCTCCTGCCTCCCATTCACTTGCTGCACGCTGTTGAACATTCTGTTCCTCCAAAGTATCTTCTCATGCTTGTATCCTCCCTGATAATGTAAATTTCTTTGTCCAGGCTTTTTTATTCTTTGTTCAGGAAACAGAAGAAATACAGTTACTTCTGTGAAGTGGCTTTGGTCCATACCTATAGGTGGATAGGGCTTTGTAGTGTAGAAGTCCAAAGGGATTTCTGGTTTGTGACAAAAAAAGGAAAGAAAGAGAGGATAGCTTTTCATTCATTTTTGAGCAAAAGCTAACACATAAAATATTAATAAATGAATGCTTATTGCTTGTAAAGTTTATAGAAAGGACTGCTTTTTGTTTGGTTGATAGAATGTCTCTAGGTCCGTAACATTCAGTTCCCTTTCTGCTCTGTTGCCATAGAGCTTTAGGTGGAAGAAATTTGGAGAAACAGTCTTGTAACAAAAGCTGCCACAATAGTACTGATATTTAAATGAGCTTTTGGTGTATTCCCTGTCTTATAAACTCTTGCAATTAATCTTCAAGCCCTTCTGTACTGAAGGATTAGAAAGACATAATTTACTTTCTTTTCTTTTTTTCTTTTCTTTCTTTTAGTCCAAAGAATCCTCATCTGTGCTTAGCTGTGATATCTCTGTGGATGACAAATACATTGTGACTGGCTCCGGGGACAAGAAAGCTACAGTCTATGAAGTTATTTATTAGAGACAAATCCGAATGCAGACAGAACTCCTTCTCCTAGCACTTTGCTGTATATTCCTTTTCATTTATTTTTCTTTCTAAACAGGGAACTTAAATGCTTATCACAGTTGTGAAATTTATTTTTACCTTCTTAACTTGCTATTGATTTGTGAATGCTCATTGAGAACTTCTGATACCAAATTGTCAGATACCTACTTGGAAGAAGATGGAATAAGCATACTTAACAATGAAATTGACTCTTTAATTATGTATTGTAACTGTAATGTATTTATTTTGTTTAAAGAAGGCTAACAACAAACTGACTAAATAAAGCTGTTCAGCCCGGCTTTAATTTGAAAGGTGCATCGTATACTTTGTGTTTTATTTTCAGGTGGATGAATTGGGGATCCTGGAGAAGGATGTTCAGGAGATTAGTTAAAATTACACTAAATAGACTTGTAGTTTCTATTTAATAAAATAAACTTTGTTATATTTTTTAGTCCTGTTCTTGGATGAGACCTCTAAGTGTTATTACAGTATAATTATTTGGTGGGAAGATGCTGTATCTTAACTATCTTAGACAGTCTTGGAAATTTAGGAAATTGCAAACTGTAGCCAGTACTCTACATGCCTGTGATGAATGGCAAATTCAGTTCACATCTAAATTAAACTCACTTTAAGTAAGAATGTGCTAATTTATATATTTGCAATGTTAATATAGCATCTTGTGTACAGATTTGTTCTCAATGCTTTTCTGTTGATAAACATAAAGCATTTTGGTGTCAAGCTAGGTTTTTTAATATAAACACCTCTCTTTGTTATATTGCAGAGAGTACAATAAGTTGCCTCAAAGAGTCACCTTTGTTACTTCTGGAAACTTTTGCAACGTTTCCTTGAAAATGGGGATATGTGTCTTTGGGCAATTTTTCAATTACAAGAGATTATGAAAAAAATATTTGATATGTTCTTTGGAAACTGCACTGAAATAAGAATGGATGCCTACCAATATACAAACTACAAAAGCAATGACCTCCAAGGTAGGATTTTCAAGAGTACTCATTCCGACATAAAAAATAAGGAATGGATCCTCATTGGGATAAGGACTTGCTTTGTTCGCCAGCAGTTCAATCCAAGTCTTGGTTGGATGTCCCTAAAACAGACGCAGACTGAGCCATTGTGCCAGAGACAACATGTTATCTTTTTATGTTGTTGTTGTTGCTGTTAAACTATGATCTGTGACTTTTTTTTTGAATGCTTTAAAAAAAATCTTTAAGTCTGTGGATCTGCTGATGTACAGTGCCTTTGCTGCTATGGATCAAAATCAAAAGACCCGTGTAGATAAATCTTATTGTATAAGTAGAAAATTACTTAATTTCATACTAGAAATGGATTGATGCTGCAAGTTAAAATGGACTGTTCATTGAAGTTCCAAATGTGGTAGCAAAAAATGGTGTCTTAAGTGCTTAGTGTTTGATGTCATTAACAGTTTCGTAGAAAGATTTTGATACTAAACTGTGTCATTGTACATAGTTCTAATGCATTGTATTGACCACCAGTACTTCTATAATGTTAGATTATTGTTTGTGCATTCAGACTTTTAAGCATTAAACATAAGTAACTTCTAAGATGCATTTTGCTATGACTTTTTTCCCGCCGGTCCATGATTCTTTCTGCATGTGGTAATCTAATCTCGGTTATGTGTGCAGAACACTGTCTGCAAGGACAGCAGGCATTTAGTCACAGGGTGTGCCACCACAGTGGCTTTAAGGCTTTGTCGCTGAGAGGAGATAGATAGTTTTACAAAATCTATCCAATCTAGCAAAAGCGGTGAATTTGCAGTTTCCCGGGTTACCTGACTGCAGTGATTCTGAGCTCTTGGAGGCATCAGCTGCAAGACTTTGGCTGTGTCACCTCCTGTTTATGTTGTTTACTGTCTGATACCAAAGCTCTACATTGTCCCATACACTTTAGAGGGAGTGAAATGGGGGACACACAGAGCTCAGCAGGACGTGGGCAATGGTGTTGCATTGCAGCTTCACACCACAGCTTAAATCCCCTTCCAAGCTTAAACCTGTTTGTACCCATGGAATGGCTTCTCCTGACTACAGTTGGGTTTAGATCAACAGTTTACCCCAGTTTCTGGTGAGTTAAGACACGAGATAAAGTTGAACTAGGGCAAGTTAATTTATACACAGTATGGGGGCTAGGATGATGGGGGGACGAGTTGTGCTACTCAGGAGAAGTGGAAAAAAACCCTAGGGGAAATTGGAATTAAATCTTTATGCTGCTCTCTGTGAAAAGCAACCTTGCACATGTTGGGAATTCCCAGGTATGTAAGCCTGTCCTGCTTGTGAGATACCAGTTTGTGTTGACTGCCAGTATGTGGACCCAGGCTGGGAAAATTTTTTTTGTTCTGAAAGGCTTAAGCCGATGAGGTTATTTTCCTGTACTGCAAGCGAGTGGGTTATACTTGATGATGGATGGAGGAGAGTTGTAGAGGCAAGTTTCTGTCACAGCTCTCAGTTTCCTTAGGGTTAACAGTGGAGAATTTTCCAAATGTTCCCCAAAGTAACGTTAAGTTTTCATTCATATTGAGATTCTGTGCAATACAATAATGCTTCTTAAAGGTAAACATGGTACAGATGCATTCTGTTGTTACTCTTATCTGAAGACATATAATTTACCTGTTACAAATATTATATTGGAGACACCTTTTATTTCCAAAGGCATTAAAAAATGTAAAAGGCTAGGGTACATTCCATTTGCTAAGAAAAGAGAAACCACCCACTTAATGTTGGCAGAGGATTTATATTTTTGTGTAGTAGCGCAAGCATAAGAGATTACTTAAAACCTCCAAGATAAAGCTGCCTTTAAAAAGAATAAAACATCGTATACTCCTGAATTTGTACCAGAGAGAGCTTTGACAGCAAAGCAATATACTTTTAGAGCAGCCTGCCATGTATCTGCTTATTAATATTTGTATTAGTTGCTTGTAAACAGTCTAGGAATTAAATGTTTTAATGCAGGATTACTGCAGTTAAATATGTAATCATCCTAATTTTTTTCCCCTTCAGAGTTCAGTGCAACTGAGAGATGACACACAGCTACTTTCTGTTTGCCAGTTAAGCATACATAAGGTCACCTTCCTTTTTCATTCTTTAGTTTCTCATGTCACTGCAGAGCACAATTTTGGGCAAAATGTGCCTCATATGTGGTCTGCATACTCCATATTCAAGATACAAGTGTTGCTTTCTTTTTATTCTTCTTCCTCTCTCAAGTGTTGTACAGCACAATGATACATTAGGACTGCCATTTTTTTCAAATCTTTTTATCCTTTCTGACTGGCCAGTACAGACACGTTTAAGAAGAGCACTTTCCATCAAATAGTATTTTCTAAAACCACACAATTTTAAATTATGTTTCTCCTGCTTGTTGTTACCCAAAAGAGATTTTTCTCTCCTATTTATTTTTAAGCTACTCTGTTACTTGAAAAAAAAATAAGTAATATGTTACCAGCTGTGATTTTCCTGTATGAGGGATTGTTACATCTGTACTGGCATAGTTCAGATTTTATTTTTCTGTTTTAGCTCTGGCGACTGAAACACATAGGAAATTTCTTCTTCCTGAAATGTTGGTGACTGCGTGAGAACAATGGGAAGGTAGCTATGCAGGTCGATTTCCACAGAAACGCAGGTCAGATCTTTTGCACAAATGAGCTCATCTGTGCTGAAGACAGCAAGGCTTACACAACTGAAAATCTAGCTCATTGCTATAAGCATAAAGTACCCAATCGACCCATTTGGACTGGAATTTAACAGTTTGGTCCTTTGAGCCTCGTCTGATTTTCTGCTAGCAAGTTCATTTGTGAAACTCTGGTATGACTAGCTTCTACTCAAGGATTTATGCTCTGAAAGAATGAGGGGGAAAATAGTTAAATATGTTTAAGATTTTCTATATGCAAGAGTCAGAAAATGCAAAGCAGTAGTAGCTTGGGCTGCAACTGTTCCTCATTTGTGTTGACTGTGCTATGTCTGTGTGGCACAAAATTAGCCCTTAACAGAGCAATACAAAAGGGGCTTTAGAACATCAAGCATGGCTACTGAGAAGAATGCCACTTTGAATTTTTCAGAGCAAATGCACTCTGAAGACCTCAGCCAAAGAACTACTTTTACATGGGGTATATGGAAGGAGTAGTTGTGTTCAGTACTCTGAATACTTGTTGGTATTAACGTTTCGTAATGACCAGAGTGGTACTGAAGAGGATATGGGCTTGATGTGCAGCCAGCCAGTTCTGATATTTATGTGTGAGAGTCCCCTTCCGAGGCATAGCAGGAGATGAGTCCTGGAGTAGTGTGCTGTAGATCATCTCTGACAAGGTCTTAAATAATGCACCTGACGCGTCTGCTTTTGAACCAAGAGTTACTGAACATAACCCTTGAGATTTCACGTTTCTTCCGGTATTTGGAGTACAGTGTTTCCACCTCACAGCAAGAAATTTTTATGTCAAAACCAATAATGTTCTTACTCTTACCAAATGATTTTCTGTCCTGGTTACAAGGAAACAGTATTATAGTGTCTTTTTTTATTATTAAAAATGGTGTAGTCTGACATTTACTACATGTCCATAAACCTGCCATCAAATGCAAAGAAGCTCTTCTGGGGGGTCACTTTGAATCACATGGTTACATTCTAAAATATTGTTCCAGAAATCCTTTTTTTTTGTTTTTTCTTGTTTTGAAAGGGATTAACTTGTGATACTGCATGCTAGGCATATCAAGAGAGGAACCATATACTAATTATTTTTGCAGCTGTGATTTGGACCAAGCCAGTTACCCCAGAATGCTAAAATGCATCTGAAGGGTAAAATCAGTAAGTACAAATATTTAAGGATTTTTTTTTAAATTCTGCTGTTCTACAGTAATTATATTGACCCAAACTGTCTTTTAATGTCATATCAAGGTAAGCATCTGTATTACACCATCTTTTCATATTCAAATAAAAGAAGGGGTGGAGGAATTTAAAGCTAATCTTTACCTTTCAATCAAATCTGTTCTTTAAAAAATACCCCAGTGCTACTGCTCGGAGGAGTAATTATCTTGGCTTTATTGTCATTATTCTTGAAAAATTTTATAAGAAATGTGCTGTGGAAAAATCCACAGTAATGTTATAAATGGGTATAGGTGATAGGGCTGCTGTCGAAAACCAGGTTTTAGTTGGTGCTATTGACATTACAAAGAAAAAAAAAAAGTGTGATTTGGTGGAAAAAGGTCTTACCTCATTTCCTGAGCAAAAACTAGATGGATTTTTGACAGTATATTTTAATGCATTTCAATGTCTTTCTAGTATGACTTCAGGAAACTTTGAGGGATTTCAACAATTCTGCCTTGATTTTCTTTTTTTTTTTTTTT
>WBNH01005365.1:25189-36165 GCA_013401255.1 Urocolius indicus
CTGTTTAGTCTGGATAAGAGAAGACTGAGAGGGGATCTCATTAATATTTATAAGTATATAAATGGTGTATGTCAGGAGGTTGGGGCATCCCTTTTTTCTATGGTAGCTAGCAACGGGACAAGGGCTAATGGGATAAAGCTGCAGCACAAAAAGTTCCATTTAAATATAAGAAAAAGCTATTTTACTGTGAGGGTGAGGGAGCCCTGGCACAGGCTGCCCAGAGGGGTTGTGGAGTCTCCTTCCTTGGAGGTCTTCAAGAGCCGCCTGGGTGCATTCCTGTGTGACTTGATCTAGGTGAACTTGCTTGAGCAGGGGGATTGGGCTAGATGATCTCTAGAGGTCCCTTCCAACCCCTACAAGTCTATGATTCTATGACAGAGCAAGTGTGTAACCATATATCTTTTTTCTTTCTTTTCCTTGCTCATCAGTTATAATAACAGGTGGTAGTAGTTACGGAATTCTGGTTGGTCTATGATGTTTGGAGTCCTTATATTTTCTTTTCTGTCAGGATAAACATGGTGTCTTACATGAATGGAGATGGCTAAAGGTACTTGATGAGCCCTAGAAGCCTGAAGTGGCTTTATTAATTTACACCTGTATCTTTGTTTGCACTTGTATTCTAAGGCCTGCTTTATATTAAACTGGTAAAAATACATTTGCTTTTATTACAGACATTGTTTATGTAAGGATTTGAGACAAAAATGATGTCAGCAGGGTAAATATTGCACAGAAGTTAAAGGAAACACTGAGATTTGCAAGAAACAGTGGGTTTTTTTCAATGTCCCTTACTGCTATAGAACTTTAAACAGCCTTTTAGTAACCACAGGAAAATCTTTGTTTGTTTACATAAAAGCGTTTCAAGCTCTTCCTCTGTTTTAAATTATGTGTGGTGAGTAGGTAGGTTAATCTTTTCAGTAAATCTCTTTATCATGGTAAGAGAAAAGGAATACTTAAAATTTATTTAAAATGTATTTGAATTTTAGTAGACAAAAGATTATGAAGTTATTCCTCTAAAAAGAATTGTATTTCTTGCATATGTTAAACCATTACCGTCCGCATAAAAATGGTTAGTTAGCCTATTTAAGCATTTTATTCATCCAACAGTCCTTTACTTACATGTATATAAGGTACAAATGACTGACATGTAGAACCCAAATTTATTATCTTGAACAAAAAAAACCCTATCATTTTCATTAGGAGACAGTATGCATAGCATAGTTTCCATTGTTTCTTGTGTTCTTCTGGTGTCTTATTTGTGATAAATTCTTATTTTCAGTAACTGAAACATCACAAGGCCATATGAACCATTAAAATTCAAGAAGTTAATTTTTTTTTCTGTGTAAACATCTGTAAATTTTGATGGACGTAGGTTTGAGCTTGTGCAGGATGGCTTATGGGTGGCTTAATCATTAGCTTGAACATGTGTCCAATAGTTGAAGAGTCTGATGTTCCAGGAGGAAGTAACAAGAACATTGTCATATCTTATTAAAGATGCTTTCATTTTTAATGCATCTCATTCTTTGCTGTAGGCAATCATGTATGTGCAATCTACTGCTAGGAATGGTGTTTCCTCATGGAAAAGAGTATTTTGTTTCACTTTGCCTCATTTTCCACAGGATATCAGTTTTACTGAATAAAAACCTCTCATCAGTGCAGGCAGTTTCCTGTAAAATACAATGGTGGATGTAACTGTGAAGATCCTCCCAAGACACTGTTAAGTCCTCTGTGTAGCCTGTCAGGGTCCTGACATGGTGGTGTCATTTATCCCAAGCAGAACAGCTATGCTTCTGGGTATCAAAATAAGGCTGAAATTTGTTGCTGTTCCTTTGCATTGCTATGTGTTAAGATCAGTGCTGTCCAAGTGACTGGTGATGTGCTTACTGGTGATGTACTTCTTGGCCTTCCTGTACCTTACAGCTTACAAAAAATCTGCTGTTTGATGCTGAAGTAATTGACACTATAACTACTCTCTACAAAATTCTTTTGAAATGAAAAATGAGATAGGTCTCTCAAGTTAGGTTCTTTTACATAATACATAAAAGGTGACAATGTATAATAATACAGTAGATGTATTCACTCATTATGCTATAATTCATTTCATGTCCTATTGTGATGTGCCATTCTGTTTAATATCTGTAACTTGCTCAACTGAAGCAAAAAAGTAGCAGAGCTGTAATGCAACCATTCAGAGTGATAAAGGACGATATATTTTTCTTAAAGAGGCAGTCTTTTGATTTTCATCTAGTCTTGCTAGGGCAAATTGCCTTTTACTTCCACATGTTTTTGTGCAGGGAGAAAGCCTCAGGTCTGGAGCCAAGATTAGGATATACAGCTGGGCTTTGTAGGTGCACTTTAAACAATTTTCTCATGCAGCTCTGCAACTAATACCTGGAGTATGAAAATGCTTTTGAAAAGTGGATTCTTTGAATTCTAATATGAACTGTCAAAAAATCCTCAACCTCACAACCCAATCTGTTTTCATCTCTACAGAACATAAAAATATTAGAAAACTGACTCTCAGATTTGGTTTATTTTCTTTAGAAACAAGTCAAATGTGAAATACAGCGCATGTGGGAAAGATGATGATAAAAAACCACTTTTTTCCAATAAAAAATGTGTTGCTGAAAGGGCTATTCAAAAATATCTGTATGCTATGTAAACATGTATCTGATAAAAATGTGGAAGTGGTACCTATATACAAAAAGCTAGGTCTGCACTTTCTAGAGAGCAGGTGAATTTTTTAATTGCAATTAACAGCAAGGATAGCTTTGTGATGTTAAAAATAATTGTTATTATAATTGGACCAGTCCTAAGACTACCAACATTCTTCAAGGTAGTTCAATCTGTTAACTACTTGGCATAAAATATTTGAAAAACAGAATACAAAAGGACACTCACAGTTGAAGAAAGAACTCTTTGTTTAAGCCAAACAAGACTGCAATAGGATTGTTATGTTTATCTGAGCTTCTCTTTCTAACGTCCAAAGAAAGCTGTCAGAAGGATGTGGTTTTCAAGATGCCTTTCTTTCCTAAATATTCTTTTTTTTTTTAAAACATAAATACTGAAGACAACCCTAACTGGATGAAGGCCTCATTTAGTCAGTTCCCTCTGCAATATTGTAAATAATATATTTTTAATAGGATATTTTAATATGTGATTTGGTGGGTGTTTTTGTGTGTGTGTGTGTGTGTGTGGTGATAGAAGCAGAGGAAGAAAAAAAAGAATGTGAATAGCTCTTCTCTAATGTTATATTTCACAGAGGTGCTCTTTTCTTCAGCAGAAAGAGAATGGATAAATGCCACTTATCTTGTTCCCTGAGAATTTCTGCAAAAGGTCTTAAAGAGGGTAGTTTGAGGTTTTTCTCAGCATTCAGACATCTACTTATTGATTATGATACAGTGTTTTGTTACTTGCACTCACCAAGAAACTTAACCTGAAATGCTTTTAGGTCAAATCAAGTAATTTATAGGAACAGAAGACCAAGAGCTAAGCCATGCAAAACCACACTTGTGGTACAAGTGGCTGGAGCTTAAGAGGACAGAATTTGGCTGAAACTACACTTATTAACAAAGAGAATTTAATAAAATTTCTTGTCCTTTTCTTTTATTGGGATAACAGAGACCTAGTGATTACTGATGATGTGTGATTAAATGAGCTTTAGTGGTCATGAGGAAATGCTGAGCAATCTTCTTAGAATATGGAGATGTGCATTAGAAGTCACACTGAAATCCTGATAACATATCTTTGGAAGATCAATAAAAAAGTGGAAAGGCTATTTTTTTCTCCTAAATTACTCTAAACCATGGGAGAAGAATCTCTTTTGCCCAGCTCAACCTACTTATGCCTCACACTTTTTTTCTGTGTTTAAGAAAAAGGAATTATTCTGATTATTCTTTATTCCTTATTAATCCAGTGTGGGTTTAAAAATCACTCTGTCTAGATTTTTAGCTGGTATTACTATCTGGGAGAGACTGTTAGAGGAAATGCAATGTGAGAGCAGGAAGAGGTGTTCCACTGAGAAGATGGACTGAGTGAGTGGGTACTTGGCCCCAGTGCCATTTGCTACCTCTTTCAAGGAGACCTTGATTTGCAATGGAAAAGGAGGATCATCTTGCAGCACTTTCCAAGCTTCAAAAGCTACTGCTGACAGGTGTGCAAAATTTAGAGCAATGTATTACAGCATCTCATTCCTAATTTAGTGCTAAAGCATGTTTCCAAGAATGCGCTGACTGTTGCAGAAACCACCAGTACAACGCTGAGAAAGCTCCTCTCAGTGAAAGCAACCATGTTAGGGAATAGCTCCTGCTATGGACTTAAAATCAGTGCTGGCTACCCGCCAAGGGGCAAATGTTCTTGGCAGCTCGGGAAAGAGACTCACAAAAGAAAATCTGTTAACATAAGAAAGACTAACACTTGTCTCTGGAAAGATATCTTGGTTGCTGGAAAAACAATTAAATACAGTCAACAAATCTCTTAAATGTTTTGGTTTATTTTATTTTATTTTATTTTATTTGCATGGAATACATTAACAACATTTCAAAATGTAAAAACTATTTTTACTAGTATTGTATGCTCTTCTCATTGTTTAAAATTATTTGCAGTATATTCTGGAAGTGAAATAAAGGAAACAGCCTTTCACTTGAGCTCAAATTCTCACTAGTTTTATTACAAGTATTAATCACTTATAAGACATAAGAAGTGATACTATAAGATGTAACTAAAAGAAAGCAGTTAGAGGGGATATTTTCAAAGGCACATGAATACCTCAGTCCCATCAGCTTTCAATGGAAAATTTGTCAGCTGAAGTGATTTACTAAATTGTGCTTTGAGACTCCTGCTCTCCTTTTCCAATAACAAGATAAAAGTGAAAGGGTGAATGGCTTCACTTGAGCATTTAAAACTTTTTGGAACTTACAGATTTGAAACAATTTAGGCAGCAGAGACTTCCAGTATGCTTTAGGGATTTGACTTTATTCAGGGCATGAGATTTCTTTAGTGACTATAGCTGAGTTTAGCTTTAATTTTTTTTTTTTATTGTTTTCAGAGCTGTATGCTGTATTGCACTGCTGAAATTTTCTTACAGACTAGAAGAGAATTATTAGATGATTAATTGAAGTTGACAGATACTGAGTTTGCTTTCTTTGGAAAGAGGAATGTCATCAGGCTAGTTGTGTAGTCAGAACCTATGTTCTCATTAAAAGTGTCTTTAAGTGTTTAACAGATCTGTCAAGCAGGATGCAATACAGATACAGCCTGTAGGTAGATAAATACAACCTTGTGCAGTTCTTCATTGGAGTGATATTCCTTCTGACTGCTATCTCAAAGGAATAGATTAGGTAGCATGGACTTCTCACACCATAGAAGGATGAGCATGCTTTGTGGACAACTTATGCCAGGCATACCCCTAGTCTGCTGTGATTGCTTAAAAGATTTTTTTTAATGTTTAGGTGTCAGGTTTAAGTGATTGAGTTATCAATGTTTTTCAGCCTTTCTGATGTTTTTTTTTTTCACCTTTTGGTATTGGAAAAAGTCATTGAAGGTCTTGTAAGATATAATCATGCTGGTATAATTAATCTCTGCCACTTAGTCTGTGTCCATCCAGCTCACATGTGCAATGGTGTAGTTGTTCATAAGTACTGTTTCAGAAGAACTCAGATTCAAAGCTTGAAATATCAGCGAGATTTTATTACAGCAAGTAAACTGGAGCTGTGTGAAGAGTGAGACAAATGTGGGAGGGATTTCTGTTTGTCACTCTCACTCAAACCAGGATTTCCAAGCTAACTACAACTTGAATCCTCCAATTGCTTAAAAGGACTCATTACATTTCTAGACTGATTGGGATCAAATTTCTATCAGTTCTATTTGGCAAATATTGTTACTCTTCCTTTTTAACTCATTCTTGTTTCCATTCCTATGATTTGTATCAGACCATGTAATTATAGTTGATAGTTCAGTGTTTATCTTGATTTCAATAAAGCATTTGACACCATCTCCCACAGCATCCTGGCAGCAAAACTGAGAAAGTGTGGGCTGGATGATCAGACAGTGAGGTGGATTGTTAGCTAGTTGAAGGGAAGAAGGCAGAGAGTTGTGATCAATGGGACAAGGTCTAGTTGGAGGCCTGTATCTAGTGGAGTCCCTCAGGTGTCAGTGCTGGGACCAGTACTGTTCAATATATTNCGAGAGAGGTTCTCCTCCCCTTCTACTCTGCTCTCGTGAGACCACATCTGGAATATTGTGTCCAGTTCTGGGCCCCTCAGTTCAAGAAGGACAGGGAGCTGCTGGGGACAGTTCAGTGCAGGGCCACTATGATGAAAGGCTGAGGGAGTTGGAGCTCTTTAGCTTGGAGGAGACTGGGGGGTGACCTCATTAATGTTTACAAATACATAAAGCATGGGTGTCAGGAGAATGAAGCCAGACTCTTCTCAGTGATGTCCAATGATAGGACAAGAGGCAATGGGTATAAGCTGGAACATGAGAGGTTCTAAATAAACTTAAGGAAAAACTTATTCACCATGAAGTTGATGGAGCACCGGCATAGGCTGCCTAGATGGGTTGCTGAGTCTGCTTCTCTGGGGACATTCAAAACCCACCTGGATGAATTCCTGTGTGACCTACTCTATGTGGTCCTGTTCTGGCATGGAGGTTGGACTAGATCTTTTCAGGTCCTTTCCAACCCTTAATATTTTGTGATTCTATGATAGTATTGTAGACTGAAGGACTGTGTTTATGTCTCTGTGTGTTTTTCAACTGTATGGAACATTTTTAGACTGCCTAGGACTTCTGCCTAGTTCTCTGGTTCAATCATTCTTCTCTATCTGCTGCAAAATGAAACAGTGATTGAAATATTTCAGAGAAGATTTCTACCTAAAACCTGTATTGTATTGGCACTTAAGTTCAGGTCAGCCTGAAGTGATTAAAGTCCTTAAAACAAAAGTCCAGTCTTAACGAGAATTGTTAAGTGTCAGAACTTTCACGTTATCTTAGATAAAGGAGAGAGGAATTTTTTTTCATGTTGGAAAAACTCTGTATTTTTGGTGTTGTATCTGTTATAATAGAAGTTTGTAGTCTTTTTTATTTTTAATAAGAGTCATCTAAGGCTCAGCTTCAGGAAATCACGCAAGTGTATCTTTTGATCCTTCTCTGTCTAGGGAAGATCTGTCCTTATATGTGAAGAAAGTTTTTATATTTTGTACAGAACTCTTCCTTTTATGCAACATTCTATCTAACTGGTCATTATGTTTGTTCCTTGTTAGTGTATTTCAGTGCTTGTGTTCCCTACGCACATATTTATGTAGTTCTGTTCTCAGAGTGGGAGAACATGAAATATAAAAATCTTCTGAAACTGAAAAGGGAGATTCTATTTTGCTCCTTTGTAATTGGAAATACACATTAATTTTTAATATTCCATGGTGTGAATATTAAGAGAAGATATATTCAAGATAGGATTGGTTTCCTGAAGGCTTTCTACTCCCAAGACTTCAATGATCAGCTAACTACAGTTAAATATCTTAGGATGAAGACTTCCTGTTTTTTGACAGCTCTTTGGCGTACTTACGTGATATAGGTGTCTGGGGTGATTAAACTGCGTGGTCTTGAATGCTTATCATTACTGATGTTCTTGGGACTGCAAAACACAAAAGCAAATGGATGAGCAAAACTGCTGAAACCTTGTCTAGTTCTTGTATAGAGTGTGACATTCTAGGAATAAAATCCATTTTATTCTGATTTGGTGAATAACTCTAAGTGCAGTTTCAGAGTTCAGAAATCTTAATTTATCTGAATTGCAGCCCTGTTCTTTTTCAGTTTCAGAAAGTATTCATGACTGTTAAAACAAGAATGAAAAATATGGGCATGAAGCAGATGCTACTTTTGCCTGCCAGACCAAGAATTGGCTAACACTGAATATAATTCTGTCTAGTTCTCATAGATAATGCAGTATTTCTGAATGAAAAGAGTGTGGCCTGGATCTTGCAAAGAGATTCTTAAATATTTAGATGAATAAATTGACTTTTTAATTCTTAATATAGATTCCTATGGGCAAATAGTCTGTTTTTTCTTTTTCTTATTCAATGTATGTTCACTTAACATACCCTCAAAATACTGCATACTACTGGGGTAACTTGTGCTCTGGATGTTGTATTCCTGATTTGTGAAAATTGCATTATTTCTAGAATAAAGCAAGATAAATTAACATTCCATTCCAGAAATTAATGCTGAGACAAGGATGTGTCCTACTTTAAGTACGTCAATGCTTTTCTCAAAATAGACATTTTGAGTTTTCTCCAACTGCAGATCAGTCCAAACTTCTAAAGGATGCCAGCATTTCCAAAGAGAGCACTGTCTTTGTTAGTGGTTAACAAGAGCTTAAGTATAGATGGTCAAATTAGCAGACATTTTCTAACATGCTCAGCTACTTCTTTGATGAGGAGAAATCTGTGTTTCTAGTAAAACACTGCTCTGAGGCTCGGGACAGAGCATTTGTTGTTACTAATGCCAGAAATGACCTCAAGCAAATTCCTCAGATCACATTTTGGCAAAAGCCTTGAGCACAGATTTATGTCTCAATGATAGCAAGACACATGTTTTAATGGAACAGAAAGAGCAACTGCACTGCTACTTAACTTCTCATGTAAAAATACCAGCCCTTTTCCATCTCCCTTTTTTTGTGTGGTCCATTTCGCTTGTAAGCTTTCCAAGACAAGTATTTTCTTTCTGTAGAAATACATCCTTTTTGTAATGCATCTCTGCCAGGTGAATTGGTGTATGCTATCAGCTGGCTCCCTAGCAGTTGTGACTTTTCCCTGAGATTTCTTGGCACAGCCATCTGAATGAGTACTGTCTATCCTCTTCCAGCCAAATGACTGAAAGACCTGTTATTGAGACTGGTTTTTTTTTGCAGTCAGTTTGGGCAGTTTAGACTCAGGTGAGATGGTCATCCAGGAACGTCATCTGTCAGTGTGTAATACTGAGAAGCACAGAGTGGCTGCCTCTTCTGTTGGCACAGCCATAATGTTTTATGGTTGCAGAACTCTCTTGTAGACAAGATGAATACAGTGCAGCTCTTTGTCAAAGACCCTTAAGTAGTACAGCTATAGAAAACTCTATCATGCTTTTCTGATGATTGGCCTGTTGTGTTTATGAAATCTTTATTTTTCTCCTTTCATTTGAATGGGGTGGTGAGGTGTTTTTTTTTGTTCACAGTACACCTTTAACTTGGACATAGGAGCTTTTGGCAAAGTTACATATTTATTGAACACTTAGAATCACAAAATCATTTTGATTGGAAAAGATCATCAAGTCCAGCCACTAACCTGAAACTGCTGTGTCCTCCACTAAACTGTGTCCCTCAGAACCTCATCTATGTGTCTCCTAAATATCTCTGATTACTCCACTGACTCTCTTGGCAGGCCGTTCTAATGCTTAATAATCCTCTTGGTGAAAAATACTTAGCCACAGTATTTTATATCTCAAAAACATAATAATTTTCTGCTCCAAAGCCATAAGAAGTTATTTTTCAGTCAATCAAAATAAAGCCTGAAAAATGCTATAATGTTATTTTCATGACTGGAGCTGCCAATCCCTCTTCCAAAACAGTAATATTAGAGTTTCAGTCTTATTAGCTCTCTATTTTGCCATTTTAAAATGTAATCCATACTGAAAAGATATGTAAGGGCAGTGTAGGATTGTATGATTATGTTCTGAAGAGGCAGGGAAGTCAAATGCAACATGCAGGAGATACCAGCCCACAAACAGTCCTTGCTATAGTAACACCCAGATTTAGGAACTGCTTTTCATGTGGATCTCCATTTATATTTTTATTAGTATCATTAGCCTTTAATTGGAAATTAAATGATAGATTTATAGGATGTGTAGGGAATAGATTGGTTGCCTGTGATTTCTTTAGTTCATTCTATCTGTCATAAGCCATATCCTTCAACTCATTATTTAGCTGAAGCTCTGTGCAGGAATTGGTTTGCAAATTGCTGATGTTTTTGAGCTTAGAATAGACAAGGTCCATAACATTCTTGCTTCTCACTTATAAAGTTGCTATGTAAGATCTGAACGTAGTCATCTGCTCTCAAGTTTTTCCCCAGCCTTAGCATTCCAGATGGTGCTCTATAGATAGGCCTGGTTGGCTATCACCACAGCCTTTTTGGTATTGCCAACTAAAAATCATCTTTAAGCAAGAGGTGTTGAAAACTTCTAATTATCTCTGTGCATTTTACTCCATATTCTGTTTTAGTATTGACAAGGCATTGCTGTTGCACGTTTTCAGTTTAGTTTTTAGTTTAGATCAAGCAGCTGCATAAGATCTTTCTCACTTGTTTCAAGGCATTCTTTGCTGTTGGGATTTGGGTTTGTTTAGATTTTTTTGACAGTTGATTTTATTCTTAGCTTATTCCCGTTTACAGTTTTTGGCTTTCTTACAGTCACCACTTATGTATGGATGTATATGCACACCACTCATCTTAGCTTTGAAGGGGATTACTTTTTATTTTAAATTCTTCAAACCTGTACTACATCTTGCATCATCTGCTGTTCTTTGTGACGTTTCCAAACCTTTACACAATGTAGCATATGCAAATTTCAGAACTCTCAGCTATTAATCTAGTGGATTAGCATCTACTCTAGTCTGCAGTTCCTCCATGGATCTTGGATCCATGCAATTGGATCATGAGGTGTAAACATGTACTCAAGTGTGCGAGCTTGTGTGTGTACATCACACACAGACTTGAAGACGGATCTGCTCCAGTTCAAAGTGTGTGTGGTGGTTTAGCCCGATGTCCACCCAGTCATAATATCACTCCCCTTCCTAAGATGGACAGGAGAGAGAGAGAAATATAACAAACTGCTTGTGAGTTGAGCACAGAGAGATCAAACTCGGCAATTAGCGTCACGGGCAAAACCGACTCAACTTAGGGAGAAAAATGTATGATTTATTAAAGAAACAATAAAAACAGGGAGATGAGAAA
>WBNH01005367.1:0-127891 GCA_013401255.1 Urocolius indicus
TTTGGGGAACCTGTCTGTAGTCTTGTGGTTTTTCATTTATAACTTAACGTGCAGATTAAACCTTCGCATTGGGGGGGGGTGGGGTGTGGTTTTTTTGTTTTTTGGGGTTTTTTTTTCCTTTTTTGTCTGGGTTTGTTTTTTCCCCCATGCAAAAGGAAACCTTAATGTTTAAAATGTTTTTTTCAAGGGTCTCTGTATGAAGATAATTTTCAAACTCATTACACACTTGTATCAAACAAACGCTTTCTGACTCAGAAATCCATTTTTAATTAGTTTAGAAACTTCAGTGGTCTGATGTAATGTTAATTAACTGCTCGCATGAGGTTAATACGTAGGAAATAATATATATCAAAAAGCTCACTTTAATGTAGCATCAGTCCTTCAAAAATCTGTCCTAAAATATGATGGGTAAAATCTTTAATTCACTGTGCTGTAGTTGTTAGGGGCCATGTGTGCTGATTATGGGGAAAATAATGCAACACTTAGAACTTTTCTTTAGAATATAATTTCTCTTTTTTCCCCCTTTGGAAGCTTATTACTATAGCCTTTCTTTTTAATCTATTGACAAGAAAATTTACTGACAATCAATTTATTTCTTTTCATGTCTTCTCGACATTGAAGATGATGAAGGGATAAAATGAGGAAAGAAAATAATTCTTTAACACTGGGGTGAAACATGAATCACACTGTAAGATGATGGGAGGAGGGGCTGCTTCTACAGGTTTATACTGTTTACTATAAGTATGAAGAACCTAGCTCTTAATTTGCCCTAGTCTTGTGTCATTAAAACATTGAAAAGTTATCTCCTTTTTCCTCATTATGAAATGATAGAGAGCATCTAGATAAGGTTTTTTTTGGTTTATCCAGTTGGTAATGATGAGCACAGTTAGGCCATCATATCACATCAAATAACTTTTGGAATACGTTTGGCCTCCAGCTTGCATCCTATCTAGCTCCAGACCAAATCCAAGCCTAGTAGCATATGACGGCTGTAACTTTAAATCTAAGTTGTCAATCTTGTCTCTTTAGATAAAGAATTTAGTTGCCAAGGATACAATGGGTACATGATATAAAGTCCATGCTGAAAGTACTGGAATGAGGCATACTTTCTGAAATAATATTAACAATTTCTTTCTCATGATTTCTGATGTCAAGCATTGTAGTGGTTTTGACTGGGCCAGGTTTTATTTGTAGCGGGGGAGCTACAGGGGTCAGTACTTTAAACTGTGTAGCTCACAGTTAGGGCCAGTCAGTTCTAAGCTGGACCCTGCACCTGACCCAGGCCTAGTCAATTAGTGATGGAGGTGATGCCTCTGTGAAAAACATATTTGAGAAGGAGAAGTTGTTGTGCAGTTGCAAAACTGCAGCAGCAACAGAGAAGGAGAATGTGAAAATAATTCCGCAAACACCAATGTCAGGGGAGAAGGAGGAGGGAGAAGGGTGCTTAGGCAACAAAAGAAAAGATTTCCCTATGATATATGGTGAGGACCACGGTGAAGTAGTTCATCCCCCTGCAGTGCATGGAGGACCACCGGGAAGCAGAGATCCACTTGCAGCCGGTGGAAGACCCCACGCTAGAGCGGGTGGATACCTGAAGGAGGCAGTGACTCCATGAGAAGCTCACCCTGGAGCAAGTTCCTGGCAGGACCTGGGAGCCTGTGGGAGAGAGGAGCCCACACCTGAGCAGGTTTGCTGTCAGGACTTGTGATCCCATGAGGGACCCACGCTGAAGCAGTCTGTTCCTGAAGGACTGTTCTGCCAGTGGATGATCCATGTTGGGGCAGGATGTGAGGAGCTGCCCCCGTGGGAGGCCCCATGCTGGAGCAGTTTGGGAGAGACCATCTCCCTTGGGGTGGGACCCCACAGTGTAGTAGTAAGAAGTGTGATGAGGCCTTCCCCTGAGAAGAAGCAGCAGTAAAGTCCATCTGTAATGAACTGACTGCACCTTCCATCCCCTGTGCCACTGAGGGAAGGAAGGGGAGTCCTGGGAAGAGGAAGGGTGGGGGGAGGTGTTCTTAAGACTGTTTTATTTCTCATCTCCCTGTTCTTATTGTTCATTAATAAATCAAACCTCTTTCTCCCAAGTTGAGTGTGCCCATGATGCTAATTGTCACGTCATCTCTCCATCCTTATCTGAACTCATAAACAGTTTGTTATATTTCTCTCTCTCTCTCTCTCTCTCTCTCCTGTCCACTTCAGGAGGTAGACTGATTTTATGACTTGATGGACATCAGGCTAAACCACCACAAGCATACAATCCATATCTGGAGCTGATAGCCTAACCTGAACTGAAAGTGTCCTAAATTTATTAGGATGTTTCATAAAGGTACTGGTTCTTATGAAAACCTTCCAAGTGATTGAAATCTGACAAGGCACAATGTTTGTGTGAGTAGAAATCAGACAATTTTATACAGCTAGTGTTCTTGGATAATCTTTCAGGAAACAAAGAAGAAACACTAGCCTCAGTCAGTTTCCCTCTTGCAAATCCCAAAATAGGATACTCAGGTATCTGCTCTCTGATTATCAGTAAAAGAAATCCTGAAGTTAATAGAGACTTCTTTTTTATACAAACATGTGCACAAGTGCACACGTACATATTTACGTATAAAATCCACTCTTCTTCCCTCTTCAGAACTAGGTAAACTGAAATGTTTATATGTTAGTATCAAAAGTATTTTTCTGTCTCGAGGTTGGAGTTGAGGCAGCATGTTGCTGACATCTTGGTGTGCAGCCTGAGCAGGATGAGGATAAGGTTCCTGGTAAGGAAACGAATGGTGTTAAGAATTCAAACTCTGAAGACTAATGTGGTTAACATTTTCAACCTTGAGTATAGCACAGAGGTAAGAATCAGTAGTTTTAGCATGGTCTTATGAAAATCTTTTGTTTGGTCAAACTATGGCAGGAATAAGCTATATAGATAAGTTGCATAACTAAAAGGGATAAATAACATCTCCAGTAGAGAATGCTGCTGGTATGTCTGGAGTAGTAAAAGCTTTAAGTATACACAAAAACTTGTAGGGTCTATACTCTGTCTTGTGACTGGATGTCTACTATGCAACAATCACTGCTGTAGCATGTGATTAATTTTTGCAGAGTTGGGTTATCTTGCACTCACGGAAAGGTGTGATGAGGGATTCCATATCCCTAAATAATGTCAGTTGTCATGAAGGTCTCATGTATAAACCAGGAGCATGGAATCACTGTCTAGACCCTTGGGCATTATTTCATTTGAGGCAGAGACATGTTTTCTGCATTACTTTCTGATAACAGAGAAGTTAATTTGTAGTGAGGAAAAAGTCCTGTACTTGCTGGACAGGCCTATTTCAGTTGCTTCTGGTATTTGAGTGTATGTATATGTTCCCATGCATTGTATACATTATAACCTCAAACCTCAAAATAACTACTGTGTAGCTTTGATTAACAATGTATTGAAGCTGCACCTGAAAATTGGATCTGGGGCGAATAATGCATTTACCTGTTTTAAGATTACTTTTTAAAGTTGCATTGGAAGCGAGCACAGAAGTCAGTTTTCTTTAAAAATGTTTCACATTTTGGAGTGTGTGAGCATTCAAAGAGAAAGCTCTCTCTAATTTCATTACAATCTCAGTGAGATTTGATATTTGCAGTATCAAAGCTGATAGCTTAGCAAATAGTATTAAAGCATGTATTAGTCCATTCATGATTAGTAGTTATAGATTCTTCAAGCCTAAAAGGCCAAGTGTTACCCCTACTAAAAAATAAGAAGTAATTTGTCAAATGTATTGGGTTTTTTTTTTTCCTAATAAAACTGAGTGATCAGTAAAGCCATATCTCAATGAAATGTTTCTACAAATTATAAATTTGTGGGTAACCCCTAATGTTAGTACTGCAAATAAACTGGAAAAAAAGAAATTAAGAGATGACAATGTTAGAGAACACTTCTAAGCATTTTCCTTTTTGAGAATTTTATCAAATATTTATCATTTATCTAACAAAACAGCTATGTACATGGAAATACCATTTTTACCTTTCCCTGGATATTATCACACAGCCTTTTTTAGATCTGTATGATTACCTCTTTCAAGCGAGTTGATAACTAGTGGTAGCTTTTCAGAGGAAAGCAGTGTATTTAACAGAATTTTTAAACTGCTGAAGAGCTAATGTTCTGAAGAAAACATCATCATTATTATTGCTTCTTTGATTGCTTGCAAGTAGTTATTGCTTTTGTAAAAAAAAAAAAAATATTTTCCTACTTATTCTTCATGCTTATTTTTTCACTCTTTTTGGGAGGGAAGTGAGGGGAAGCAAGGCAGTGTTATGACCTTATATCAATAATTACTTGTTAATGCAGATTAAATAATTCTGTTTTGTCGGTAGAACATATGATTATTTTCCAGCTTAATTAAATTCATCTCTAAAACTGTAGTTTTTAGTGATCTGTTTACACTGTATGTTTCTTAAAAAAAATTAAATGAATAAATGTCTATATAAATGAAAACCTTCCTTAAAAGTTTTAAAATTTTGCAATCAAGCAGATAACTAACACTGAGTAATTTTTTTTAGTTTAAATATGTTAACCTGAATCTTAAAATTATTTTGAATTAATCAGGAATATCACTGAAAGTAGATACTTTTCCCTTTCTTAAAATGAGACTGTTGCTCATGAAATGGGTCTTCTGTGTAGTCTGAAAACTGTTTTAGAACAGCAAACTCAAAAGATAAATGGATTGAGATAGCTCAGAAGACAAGGAGTTTTTGTTACATAGGAAATGAGTAAGTGTGAATACTTAGCACGGCTCTTATCATATCAGACATCTGAGGGCTTTTGTGTTTACTGGATTTTAGTTATGGCAGTCAAGTTTAGACTCGAGACAAAGTGTCTTTAATATTGAATCCTTTGAGAAGACAGACACATAATTTGTTTTCCATTTTCTAGTGGAGCATTGCTAGTGGATCTATTTGGACAGAATGCTTGAATAGAAGTGTATGATGGCGATTTAATATTCTTTCTAGGATTGTTATTTGCTAATAACATTTTGTTGTAACTTTTATTTGGTGAAATTTTGCTAGAATAATACCTGCAATTAAACTAAATTTTTGAGAAAGGTGACTAGTGTTCTGACACAGGTTTTTTAATATATTTTATAAATTATACTTTGTGAGTTCTTGTGTATTAAAATATGACTGCCTTGACACTTTTTTCCTGTTATTTTACTACTGGGAACATCTGAAGATTTCTGCTGTTGTCTAACACACTGTTTGGAAGGATAAATAATGACTGTTCCACAAATCTATGAGCTTCAATTATATTTTTATTCATGTTTTCATTAATGCACGAGTATTTTTGAATGCACTGTCTGATTTAGTCAAACTACAGCAGGGTTTTGTTACTGAACTTCAGATTGGTAACTAATTAGGAAACTATATCAGAGATTGAATAGCTTTGCATACTTTTGTCATGTTAACTTGTGATGTATGATGAATATGTGCTTGGCAGATGCTGTCCAGGTATGATTCAATTGAATATTTTTGTAGACTATTGATATGTGCGTGCTCCAAATGAATTGTTACCTTGGCTTAATTTTTCTTAGATTTGTCGATTAATGTGGAACCTGTCTCTCCTCATCTGTGTTACAGGGAAATTTTACAGCTACATTTTTTGTTTTACGGAGTGGTAACACTGTGAACACAAATCTTGGAAGAGTTTGTGATGAGTGGTGTCAAAGATTTTTAAGTTTTGCTTATGTACACTCTTCCTCTTTCTCTCTCAACTTGATCATTCTAGTTGCCATAACAACTTCATAATAGCAGCACATTTGCTACTGTAGTTAAGGTTGTCAGCAGTTCCATTATAAGCTGCTGTTTTCAGGAATTTGTAATTTAACCACAGGCTTGAAAATGACATGCATTAAGCCTATGTAATTGGTTTTAATGTACGGTACCAACTTTTTGAAAGCTGCTGTTGTCTGATATCTGATGGTATGTATAAAATAGCATATTGTTTAAAGTGGATTTTTCTTCGTTTTTACCGAGATGTAGGAAAGTATTTTTAGTCTAAAACTAATTTTGACTAGTTCCCATCTGTCAGAGGTATGAGAATCAACATGTTCTTTTGAACTACCACAATGCTCTGTCACGCCCGTATCCAGTTACACCCATCTGTTCCTGTTAGTTAAAAGGTTAGTGTTAATGTGATGCTTTTCTGGGAAGTAAGAAAAATCCAACCTTTTTAATGAGATAATTTCAGATCTCATTAAGAAGTGTTTGATATTTTCAATACTTTTATAATTCATTTCATGTCAAATAAAGACTAGTATATTAACTGGTCGATGTTTTTCTGAAATGCAAAATGGAGAGAAATCAGTGAACAGAAGTAGTATTGAAAAAAGTCATTTAATCATTATAGACACAGTTCCTGTTGTAGAGTTTGGCGAGGAACTGTGCATAACTTCAATGCAATTTTCTGAAATTTGGAGACTTTTTAAGCTGGAAAACCCAGATAAACATTTACATAATTTGCCAAGATCTGCTCTATGCTCTGTAATAAGTAGTTTCACTAGGAGCTTGGTAAAGGAATCTTTCAAGAGCTTTGCCTCCACCAAAATGGATTTTTATTTTTCAAAAAATAATCCCAAGTTAGTTTCAGGCAAGTTTACAAGGCACAACATGAACTTGTGCTAAGTCATTCCAAATTATGTTCTTGTGAGGATTCATGGGGTTTTCTTTCCCCTTCTTTTTAAACAAAAAACCCCAACAACCTGTCTTATCAGTAAATGTTTCGTGAGACACTTGTCTCTGAAACAAAATAATGCCTTTTTGCTGCAGGAGACAACACTATGACACTGCATTATACTGTCTTAGAAACTACTCTGTAGTATAGTTACTCATAAACTAGCTTGGAACAGACTTTCGTTTTCTTTTTAACCCCTTATTTCTTTATTTTACTTTGAATTTAATTATTTGTTTACATAAAATTACTTAAATGTGAATCAAATATGTTCTATTTAGTTCATGTATTTAACTCTTTCATTGTAATAACGTCTACTTGCAGGTATTTAGACAATTGCCAGTATTGCTTCGATTGATTGATGTTTGAAAAACTTCAGCAAAAGCATGTAACTTTAAAAGAAAGATCCATTTGATTTGATTTTATTGGTCTGTAGTAAGTGTAGGTAATCATTTCAAAGGCAAATTTATTTAGATTTTCATTTTAACATAAAATCAGTTTAAACTTTGAATTTATCAAATGTATTTTAATTCAGTTTAGAAAGTATTTAGATGTATCATACACTGAAGAAAGAAAGACTGTAGATACTTCTCAACTGAAAAATACAAACACTTTTTGAAAAACTCATTGATGTCTTTGGCACAGACCTTCTGGTTTTTTAATAAAATCTACCAAATCAGTTTTGAAGGAGCACAGCTGCCTCACCATGGTCTTTACCACAGGTCACAGGGGAATCTCTCTTCCAGGGCCTAAGCACCTTCCTTCTCCACTGACATTGGTGTCTGTGGAGATGTTTTCACATTCTGATTCCCTGTTGCAGCTGCAGTTTAGCAACTGCACAGCAACTTCCACTTCTCAGATATGTTGTTCACAGAGGTGTTACCTTCATCACTAATTGGCCAGGCCTAGATCAGCTACACGGTCCATCTTAGAATTGACTGTCATTAGCCCTGTCAGCTACAGGGGAAGCTTATGGCAGATCTTTGTTTAAAGAAGTCACCTCTCTAGCTCAACCCACTGCCAAAAAACCTGGCCCAGGCAAAACCACTACAATGATAAACTTTCACATATCCCTATATCATGACATAAATTGTTTTGAGCTTTTATATGGATAAAGTGCTATGCTTGGTAGCTTAGTTCTTTTTCATTTTAGTCAACAATGTAATATTTCCTGAATGAATCCTGGGAGATTATCATCTTTGCCCACTTGAGGAGGAGAGACCAGAATTATTTCCTGGATAAGGGGGAAGAAAAAAAAAACAAACAAAAACCCCACACATGGAAAGATTCCACTTATAATATAATCTATGAAAATAGATTTTGTAGGGTTTTTTTTTGTTTGTTTTCCTGGGGATTTACTGGATTCTGTATTTGCAGGAACTAAGAGAAAAAGGGAAAAGTATATTATAATGGATATTTTCTGCAATATAGTTTCTCAAGTAACTGTCTACCAAGATTAGAGTAATCAAAAGGAGGACAAACTAACCTATATGCAATACAGTATGTATCTGTTAACATGCTGGATTCTCAGTTACATTTTTTTTTAATTGCATTTTTCAAAGTTTGGCGATAAAGATATCCTAGGAGAGAATTAGCCTCCTGCTGAGTAATGCTGGAGTAATGCAAATAAGCATCTTAAAAAACACTTAATGTGGATGTGCAACTCTGGCTTTGTCACTGAAACTACAGGCCAAAAAGTGTTCTTTATACTTTTATTTGTTGATTAGTGCCCCTTTCAATATCTGAACTGAGAACGTATAGTAGGAAAAACTCATTTTAAATGTTATTTGAGTCTAATTTTCTTATATTACCATTCAACTGACCAGTTATGAAAATATTAAACTGTTCTTTCATTATGTGACTTAATGTATGAATGCATTTATTAGTTGGATTGTGAATATCATGCTTTGTGCCTTATCTCAGCCTTATTTTTAAGGGATTTTTGTATTTTCTTTCAATTACACAAGTGTGAAATCTGAGGGGATCACAAGACTCGTGCTTCTGTTGTTCATCAATATCATCTCCTGTCAGCATCCTGCTTACTGTCAGCAAAAGAATGCTGTCTCAATACCCTTCTCACAGTCCACATGTGAAGTGTGCTTGAGTAGAAAGTGAGAGATTTGCAGACTACAACTTCATACATACTTCTGTATGAGCATCAAGAGCTGGATGAGAGGCAATAGGGCTGTGCAGAAGCACAGAGAAGGCCTCTGGCCACATCTTGCAGTTGTGGTACCCGTAGGACAGGGACATGCATCTTACATGAGCTGCTACAGATGTATGGCTGCGTTATCACTGAAATGGATTGTCCATTCCCATTGTTTTGCCTAAATGCAGCTTCTGCATTTGATTCTAGTATGCTTTAGAGAACTGCTTCTTGGAAAGCCTGTTGTGTTGATTAAAACTTTAAAATAGAGCTGAACATTAAAATTTGCAAAATAATACATCTATTTGATCTAAATGTCTGAAGAACATGACCAATTTTGTGATGGGAAGAAAAAGAAAGTTAAATTGTGATTCTGTTCATCGTGAGCCTTTGAGTACCTTTGGAATTGTCAGACTTTGCTTCCTGGTTAAGTGTTTGAATGGAGAAGAGTTCCATGGTGTAACTGACTGTGTATGTAGGTAGCAGTTTTCCTGTTCTATTCTTTGTGTCTCCAGGAGGTTTCTTTGACCTACCTTTTCAGGCTGGTGCATCTTACCAGTTTGGGTTGTTTATTTTTTTTTTTTTTTTTAACTCAAATTAATTTTTTTTTAAAATCTTAGCTGGCTAAGATTTTTTTTTATTCTCTCTGAAGGTGTGGGAACGGGAAGGGTATTACACTGCTGTGAAACACAGTTTAACAAAAAAGACATAAAAGTAGGAAACTAAATATTAGAATATAAAAGTTGACACTTATTGATGTGCTTCAGCTTTTATTTGACCCATCCAGGAAATCTAAAGTAACGACCTTCTAGAAGGAAATGGGACCTATGAAACAGACTCGTGCAGGAATGGATCAGAGGAACAGAACAATTTCATACACTTTATCAATCAGTGAGATACTAAGAATATTTAGAGACTATTTTGTGCAGTAGTCGAGACAGTTAAAAGCATTTGAGTGCCTTCAAAAAAAAAACCCTTTTAAATTCATTGGATCTGCGGAGAGATACTCTTGCTTCAGAGACCTCCATCTCCATCATCCACTGTCCTGTTATCTCAGTAACAAAACCTGCAAAAAAATCTTAAATATATTATGGCTGACAGCATTTTCTGCCTAGGAGAAAAGAAGTGCTGTTTGTTTAATTAAAGATTACATTTACCTCCAACAGCCTAAGAAACGCTCCTATCTGTAGAAACACCTTGGTGAACAATCTCAGCTTTGAAGCTAGTCCAAATGAGGACGTCTGAGAACAAAATGTGCCTTCTTTTACAAAGCATGATTTCTTTTGATCAGGCAATTTACTTCTGAAAGTAAAAGAAATTACAATTTTTTTCTGTTGATATAACAGAATATAGTTGTACAATTGGAATGAGAGTCAATAAAAATATAGGTTGAGCTGCTGATTTAGACATTTGATTGCCTACATGTGTTCCAAATCACAGTTAATCTTTATGCTGGTGGGACAGCTTCAATGTTTATTTTAGCATTTTGAAATGATCCATAGAATATACATGAAAAAAATATTTAGTGACAGAATGGCCATATCATGGCCATTTGGAAGTCCTTTATTGGTTGTTCTTGGAGTAGGCAAGCCCCGTCTTTGATGAGAGCAATGTTGGAAAAAATTACATGGGAGTAATCAAACACAGAAGAGTTGTTTCAGGTAACCCTCAATTTTACATTAGTGATAGTGACATCAAAATAATAATTTGTGTTCTGAAATAGAAATTTCTCATCAATTGTATAATTTGTGCTGGAATTTATACTTGTATAAACACTGTAACCTTGTGGTAGATATGAGGGCTGCTTCTGTAGTGAACTAATTTTTTTGTGAAATACAAAGAAAAAACTTATTGGAAGATGAAAGTAAATGCTAGCATTTAGCTCTTGCCTTGAAGCTGTTGGGTTTTAAAATATTTTTAAACAATTTAAGATTTTAATTAAACTTTGCATTATGGTACTCGGTAAGATAAGGTTTAGAGGCAGAGGTTCAGGTCACTTGTTACAGGGAATTGTGTGAATGTGACTGTTGCCTCGTCAGTTATCATTTATTTAATTGGTTAATTCTTGCTTTCTAAATAGAATAGAAATAATGATGCTGCTCGTGGAACGTTCTAAGGCAGATTTTTAAAAAATGTGAAATGATACTTTTTGTTAATAAATACAAATTTAAATAACAGGAAGTTATACTGTTAAACATTTATTCTGTAAATATGACAGACCCAATTCTTTTCTGGTACAACTGGTTGCATTTTAACAGCAGTAATGCCCATCTGCTTCTCAGTGTTTCTTGGCGACTACATTGCACTAAGTTATAAATGCTTCAAATGGGTACTACAAGTTGTATAATTTTGTTTTACTGAAGCCCATATTGGAACACACTGTTCTAACAAACTGTGACTAGATATAATATGGAGGGGGAGGGGGGAAGTGAGTTTGGTGCTAAGTTTTCTCAACATTTATGGTCAAATAATAAATCTCTTACTTAGAAACTTTGTTGTTGAACTCAGAAAACTGGGCTATTGTAGAATGCATTTATTAAATTTGAAAGTATTATTTCATTGAGATTGTGCCTTTAAAAAGGAAATGTATTTATTTATTGTCCTGGTAGACACTTATTGTAGTTCTGTTTATCATAATGAAAAATCAGACCATGGAGAGCTTTTGCCATTATTATGTTGATCTTCCCATTTTTTCACTACTGATACCTAACGGTCATTTTGATGTAAAACCCAAGAAAGAGTTTAGAGTGAAGATAGGAGAACAACAGAAAAAGAAATTGGCCACATTTTAAAAGGTAAAAAAAACCCAAACCAAAATCTTCAAAACCTCTGAATTTGACCTGGTATGAAAAAAAAAAGATTAGTCAGCAGTTCGTAAACCATAAACGTACATTTTTTGATACTTTTGGTAGAAGGAAGAAGGGGATCCTGGTGGCATCTAGGAATGGAGGAAGAGGCACTATGGCAAAAAAGCAGACTGGAACCATGCAAAGACTCTAGCATAAGAGTAAACAAAGTTGTCGTTATTTTCTCATTATCTCTGCTGCTACCTGTGCTGTAGGCTTTTAAACAAATTTGAGCAAAGAAAATAAGGCAGGAGTTGTCCTGCTGCTTAGCAGAAAGGAAAGTTGTCATCAGCTGAAAAGACAGCAAATGGAAGTCTTCTTTTGCATAAATTTGCACTAACAATGTAACCTCTGGGGATAAGTAACATTTGACAGCACTTGGAAGTGGGATCTGTTATAGAATTCTGGAAATATTGTCAGATTCAAAGTCCACTTAGTTGAAGTATTAGAGAATACTGTCCTGTTGTTTTGCTTAGTCCTAGGCAACTACTTGTGACTATTCATGGAGTGCATGTGGTAGACGGTCAGTCTGAGTAAGTACAACCATTCTGATGTTGTAAAAGAAAACTACATGAAATAAGGGATTTAGCCTTTGCTAGTTTGACAGTAGGAGCTGTATGGTCATCACAGGATGATTCAGTGTCAAAGTCCTCAGGTTTCTAGTTCAGCCTCTTGAATGAAGCAAGGTCAGCTATGGTCAGAAGCAGATATTGATGGCTTTATCCAGTTAGAGTCTCAAAGACTGGCAATATCACTGCCTGCTCTACTACCTGACTCCTGATTTAAAGATTTTATCTTATATCAGTCAGAACCTCTTGTTTCAACTTATCGCTGTTGTTTCTTGTCTTCCCTCCATGCACATTGGGCAGACAGTCTGGCTCCATCATCTTGATAACTTTCCTGTAGGTACAACAGGCTGCCCCTTGAATCATCTTGTTTGAGACTGAGTAAGCCTGGTTCCCTCAATTTCTCCTTGTGTGGCAAGTGTTCCAGCCATCTTGGTGTCTCTCTGCTGAACTCTATACAGTTTGTTGGTGTCTGTACTAGGGAACTAAACCAGAGAGCAGTGTTCTTGGTGTGATCTGAGAAGTTCTGCAGAAGCAGTGCTGGTGCCTATGTCACTTGCTGTCTGGCAAGATCCCGGTTGCAGTCTGGACACATCTTCATGGTATAGACCAAAAGTTACATAGCAAGTACATTGCAGTGAGACAGGTTAAACATTGAAAAAAAAAAGTTCTCGTGTGAAAACAGCAAAACATTTTGAGTAAACTCTCTAAAGGCATTGGAGAGCATCTGTCACTGAAGATATTCTATGACAAGTCAGAAAAATACCTTCCAGGAACGACATAGGAATAGATGGACTTATTTACTTGGGAAGGCAAAAGGTCTAGATGATCACACAAAATGTGTTCAAGTCCTGTAGTCTGAACAGGAACACAACCCTCCAACATTTTCTTTTTAAATGTTAGTAGCTGTTTAAGCAAACATTGCATGAAATAATTACATTTATGGGAATGAAATAGCTCTGTAACATGAGCTGTAGTGAGCATTTGTTACCATTTTTCTTTTGCATTCCATTTCAATCTGTCGATCTTAAAGTGATGAAGTATTAAAGTTCAGTTCTCGTGCAGGGCTTGTTTAGAAATATAATTTTATATTTTTCGGAGTCAAGGATTTTGTTTCCATCTTTTCTGTGGTTATTATATTGTTCTTACATATTGTGCTTTGATTATGATATATAAAGTGTTAGCATATCACTGACAGTTGAAAGAAGGAATGGCTGATTCCAGTGACAGTCCAGTATCACTTTTATTTCTTTGCTTTCTTTTTGTGATCTGCCTTTTTAAAGATTTATTTCAGAATCAGATTGGTTATATTGTTAGCTAATTAAATCTTCTTTGAGTTAATAGCCTATAATGCAGTGAGCTTGATTTAAATTGTACACGTGATTATAATACAAATATCATGGCGATCAAATAAAATGAAATTACATACTCAGCTTCTAGATGACTATGCAATTACTGTATTTTTTAATTTTGGTTACAAAGACATAAATAAACTTTATTAGAAATTTTTGTTAGCAATTAGGAGCAATCTCTCTTGTCATTTGTGTCCATTTAAGTGATAGCGTTTAGATTCTTTAGCACCAATATTTATACTAAAATTAGAAATTATGTATGCATGATACTCCAACGTCATGTTTGTCTCTGAGGAAGCAGAAATCTGCCCAGGAAAGACTTCTCTTTCCCTTGTACCTCCAGAAAAAAAAACTCAAAAGACAGCTGTCCCATTTGTGTATGTGCTCCTGTGTGTTTGGCATGTTGGATGTAGCAAAGACCAGGCTTGCTACCCCTTTCACTACTTGATCAACATACATGCATTAATAGTTGTGTTTAAGTAAACATGAGATAGCAACATTGAAATGGAACATAATAATGAAAGTTTGTCCTTCCTTTGCTCCTCAAATAGTTAGTTAAAATTAATCAGTACGATATTTTTTCAAAGTGTTGAAAATCATTTAGAAAGATTGATAGACATTGCTTCTTCTGTACTTGTATTCTCAGAAACATTTCAGTATGAGTATATATGAAAACCTTCCTATTTTCAATTTGTATGTTTCAAAGAGACAAAATCACCCAATTCTGCTTTTGGGGATTTAATATACTTCTGTACTTTGCACTGTATCTTAAGAGCTTTAAAGCTAAAAGTATAAATCTATAAGTATGCTATATATGTGAATTACTGTCTTTGCATGAATGGTCTTGCTGAATATATGTACTATATATTTATGGTTTTGCAGTGTATGTATTCACCTTGGTGTTCTGTTGATGTTACACAAAAATTGAATCATTCACATTTGATACTAATACAGAATCTATCCAAAATACAAACCCTTGCAAGTAGGAAATAAGTTCAAGATGCATTCTGTATTTGTGCATCTATTCATGCAGAATTTAGGCAGATTACTTATTTTAATAGGATAAAATGGGGAATTGCCAGCTGTTGTGATGTGAGATTAATCCAATTAGAAACAGATAATATTTGTAGTGAAGCAAAATGGAATTTAAAAAAAAGCATAATGACTGATTTCTACTGTTTTCTGATCTATCTCCCTTGCAACTGGTATCTATGTGTGTGTATAAATGAGAGACTGTTAGGACTGTAAATATGCTTTTTCTCTCTGACATGTTTCCTGGTGGTTGCTAGGTTACCAATATTTTACCATGCATACAGGCAAGTTATTAGCTTATTCTTCTGTCTTCGCACTTTGAGATTTAATGAGAACATACAGGATCAAAATTCATGTTTTTATTTCTCTGTATCTAGCTATATAAAGGGTTAAATGGCTTATTGTCCTAGGATATATAAAAGTAATTATGCATAATTTATTGAATTCATATGGAAGAATGGAGTGTTCTACTCCATAGAGTTTTGTTTGTTTGTTTGTATTTGGATTGTTCTTTTATTTTGTTATTGTTAAAAAATAACGGAAAAACGTAGAGAGAAAGCATTTTTCACATTTTCACTTCTAGCATTTCATTTTTTTATGTTTCATAAAAATAATAAAATACATTGGGGATGGTGAAATAATAAAACAAGAAGAAAATCTTAAAAAATTATGTGTTCCTCCCCCCCTTGAAAAATAAAAGCAATTCTATTCTTTCTTACTTTAATCTCTCACAATAGTATAATTTCAGGATAGCTGCTTTTCTGTTTGTAGATTCCTCCTGAATTAGGTACAAAAATACTCTTGCATATCATTTAATGAAGTCGGTACAACTTTTTCAGAATGTTTATTGACAATAGTATAGCTGCTAAAGTGTTACCAATTTGACAATGTATCCATGCTTCAGAATGTTTCTTTCCCTTTTAAAATTTGTGTGTGTTACTTACCAAACCTACACACCAACCGGAATGGCCAATTTTCTCACTACGTGTCGTTATAGTGTCCCCTCCTTCCCCACCCCCCCCCCCCCCCCCCCCCGTCTTCTTCTTTTGTTTTGTTTGTTGTTTTGGTGTTTGTGTTTGGTATAAGACGCTTATGGTGATGGTATGTTAGGTATGAGCGTGTNAGCTAGAGCCCAAATAGAATTAAATCTGTCTAGGGATGTTAACAACAATAAGAAAAGCTTCAAAAGAAGTTTGGCTGCCAGGTTGAGGGAGGTGATTCTCCCCCTTTCCTCTGCTCTTGTGAGCCCCCACCTGCAGTACTGCATTTCAGCTCGGGGGTCCCCAACATAAGAAGGGGATGGACCTTCTTGAGGGGGTCCAGAGGAGTGCTGTGAAAATCATCAGAGGACTGGAGCACCTCTCCTGTGAAGACTGGCTGAGACAGTTGGGGTTGTTCAGCCTGGAGAAGAGAAGGCTCCAAGAGAGACCTTATAGCAGTCTTCCACTGTGCAAAGGGAGCCTACAAGAAAGCCAGGAGAGAGATGTTTTACAATGGCATGTAGTAACAGCAGTAGGAGCGGTGTCTTACCTGTGAGGGTTGTGAGGCCCTGGGCTGGGTTGCCCACAGAGACTGTGGATGCCCCCTCCCTGAAAGCGTTGGACAGGTTGGATGGCGCTTTGATCAACCTGGTCTAGTGGNTTTTTTATGGTATGTGTCTTTGTTCTGATGTATTTAAGTAGCAGAAGGAAATTGGTACTGTTCTCCAAAGTATGAGTGGTTTATTCATGTTTCTTATTTCTGTGCTTGTTTGAAAATATGTTGTTGTGTTCAGTTAAATCCATACAAGGTGACTAGATACTGCATTACTTTCCTAGTTAGGGTTGTTTTTTCCGGTGTGATGGGTCACACCTAGAAGATGTGCATCCATATTGGACTAATTTCCCATGTGCTAGAGCCTTTGAAAGCTATGTTGAGAACTACATTGAGATTTTCTGCTTTTGGTCATTCTATTCTTTGTAAAGATGTATGATCAAGGATCTCCTGGGAAAACTCAAACACAAAAAGGAAGCAAGGACAAGTAGCCTGGGAGGAATACAGAGAAATGATGTGAGCAGCCAGGCATCAGATTAGGAAAGCTAGAGCCCAAATAGAATTAAATCTGTCTAGGGATGTTAACAACAATAAGAAAAGCTTCAAAAGAAGTTTGGCTGCCAGGTTGAGGGAGGTGATTCTCCCCCTTTCCTCTGCTCTTGTGAGCCCCCACCTGCAGTACTGCATTTCAGCTCGGGGGTCCCCAACATAAGAAGGGGATGGACCTTCTTGAGGGGGTCCAGAGGAGTGCTGTGAAAATCATCAGAGGACTGGAGCACCTCTCCTGTGAAGACTGGCTGAGACAGTTGGGGTTGTTCAGCCTGGAGAAGAGAAGGCTCCAAGAGAGACCTTATAGCAGTCTTCCACTGTGCAAAGGGAGCCTACAAGAAAGCCAGGAGAGAGATGTTTTACAATGGCATGTAGTAACAGCAGTAGGAGCGGTGTCTTACCTGTGAGGGTTGTGAGGCCCTGGCATGGGTTGCCCACAGAGACTGTGGATGCCCCCTCCCTGAAAGCGTTGGACAGGTTGGATGGCGCTTTGATCAACCTGGTCTAGTGGAAAATGTCCCTGCCCATGGCAGGACAGTTGGACTAGATGATCTTTAAGATGCCTTCCAGCTCAAATAATTATAAGATTCTATGATTTAGCTATGTTTCTTTTAACTGTCCTTTTGCAGAATATCCACAGGATATTCTTACTATCAAGATCACTACAGAATGACACATAGTAGTTTAGATATTTCTGCCATATCAGTCACCAAAATACCTAGTAGCTTTCTAGCTTTCAAGTGAGTAAGGGATTAAAGAATACAGGTTAATATAATATATTTTATTATATTTAGTTATTTAACTGCTTGGCTTAAATTTGTTTTCCATGTGTAGCCATGGAAGTTGAAACTGAATTAATGGATCATCACAGAACAAATGACTGGAGACATGGTCATGTCTCGCCATCTTGTCTCCCACCTTGCACATCCTGTGTGCGACCCTTGTCCCCACAGAGGATTAGTATTTGTTTTTTAAGTAGTATACTCAAGTAAAAAAGGCAAAGGTATAAATGAATTGAGAAAATTCTTGAATGGCACTTGAAAGTTGGTAGAATGGTTGTAACCTGTGAAGTCTAGACTTTTACAGTCANTTCCTAGTTAGGGTTGTTTTTTCCGGTGTGATGGGTCACACCTAGAAGATGTGCATCCATATTGGACTAATTTCCCATGTGCTAGAGCCTTTGAAAGCTATGTTGAGAACTACATTGAGATTTTCTGCTTTTGGTCATTCTATTCTTTGTAAAGATGTATGATCAAGGATCTCCTGGGAAAACTCAAACACAAAAAGGAAGCAAGGACAAGTAGCCTGGGAGGAATACAGAGAAATGATGTGAGCAGCCAGGCATCAGATTAGGAAAGCTAGAGCCCAAATAGAATTAAATCTGTCTAGGGATGTTAACAACAATAAGAAAAGCTTCAAAAGAAGTTTGGCTGCCAGGTTGAGGGAGGTGATTCTCCCCCTTTCCTCTGCTCTTGTGAGCCCCCACCTGCAGTACTGCATTTCAGCTCGGGGGTCCCCAACATAAGAAGGGGATGGACCTTCTTGAGGGGGTCCAGAGGAGTGCTGTGAAAATCATCAGAGGACTGGAGCACCTCTCCTGTGAAGACTGGCTGAGACAGTTGGGGTTGTTCAGCCTGGAGAAGAGAAGGCTCCAAGAGAGACCTTATAGCAGTCTTCCACTGTGCAAAGGGAGCCTACAAGAAAGCCAGGAGAGAGATGTTTTACAATGGCATGTAGTAACAGCAGTAGGAGCGGTGTCTTACCTGTGAGGGTTGTGAGGCCCTGGCATGGGTTGCCCACAGAGACTGTGGATGCCCCCTCCCTGAAAGCGTTGGACAGGTTGGATGGCGCTTTGATCAACCTGGTCTAGTGGAAAATGTCCCTGCCCATGGCAGGACAGTTGGACTAGATGATCTTTAAGATGCCTTCCAGCTCAAATAATTATAAGATTCTATGATTTAGCTATGTTTCTTTTAACTGTCCTTTTGCAGAATATCCACAGGATATTCTTACTATCAAGATCACTACAGAATGACACATAGTAGTTTAGATATTTCTGCCATATCAGTCACCAAAATACCTAGTAGCTTTCTAGCTTTCAAGTGAGTAAGGGATTAAAGAATACAGGTTAATATAATATATTTTATTATATTTAGTTATTTAACTGCTTGGCTTAAATTTGTTTTCCATGTGTAGCCATGGAAGTTGAAACTGAATTAATGGATCATCACAGAACAAATGACTGGAGACATGGTCATGTCTCGCCATCTTGTCTCCCACCTTGCACATCCTGTGTGCGACCCTTGTCCCCACAGAGGATTAGTATTTGTTTTTTAAGTAGTATACTCAAGTAAAAAAGGCAAAGGTATAAATGAATTGAGAAAATTCTTGAATGGCACTTGAAAGTTGGTAGAATGGTTGTAACCTGTGAAGTCTAGACTTTTACAGTCAGTCTTCAATGCACTGATTTATGTTTTCTTGAAATATATGTTTTAGTACAGCTTAATATTGGTAGCCATTTTGTAATTTCAGGAACATTAACTGATACCTGTTACAAATATGCCACTTCACAGTAATTTTTGTAGTGAATATTGCTGGATATATCAGCTGTTGGAAGAGTAATGCCATAGTAATGTTTTCTGAAGTAGGTGTTCACTAACGAAAAATGTATTCAGATAAAACTGCATATTTAACTCTTTGGAGTACAAAGAGTACTTTGGAGTACAATGTCAAGGTGTATTTTGGTATGAAGGAAAAGGAGTTTAATATTCCAAACTGTTTTTGACAAATGTCAAGTATTAGTGTATCTCTTACAAAAATGCATAGAAATCTGTAGCTGTTTAGCTGTGTTATATGAATTAATTATGTACATGCACATGGTCACATCTAAGAAATATTTAGAAGTTGAACTATGCTTTACTTGACTATAACTACTATCCTGTGATTTATTTTTTTTTTCCAAATTATAAACTTTAAGAGCTCCGTCACTTCATACTCACCTTCTTTTGAAAGTTTTAATGCAGGTATGTCTATGATACTACTTTTAAAAGTTAGTCCCATCTCGAGACTTTCAAAAAATCCAGTAATTTGCTGTTCTTTTCCAAATTCCATTTTCAAAAGTGTGCTTCCCCCTCTTCTTTCATCCCCTGAATACTTAGATATACTGAATTAATGGCAGTAGAAAAGTGGATGCAGGAAAAACAATTTTTCAGACTCTTAAAATATCTTCTTAATAGGTAGACTTCTTGTTGCTTAACCTGCCAGATGCTTTAGTAAGCAAAAAACTTGTATTTGTAAAGTGCTTGAAAAAATGTAAGCAAAAGGTCACCAGTTGTCTTGGGAGAAACAGAATGTAATATATTTCTATTAGATGCATTTTCTTCTGTTTTCCTTTAATTTTTCTTAGATTTTTTTTCCTTCAACTGCTAAAACAATTTGATTTTTTTTCTTAGCCTAAGCTTTATACTGTTACTGTTCTACTTTTGTTATGGTTGCATGTGTTAGCCTAGAACTGTAAAAAAATTTCCCTACTTATGGCTTCTAGAGTGGTAGAAAATTCAGCACAAGGATGAAGCAGTACTTGCACAGTGGACAAACTTATTTTCTTGGGATTTCTACTTATCTTTAGTGAAAAATGGTATGCATTCAAGAACCCAAAGCATTGCAGAATGTGCAAGTGGATTACAATTATTGTCATACAATGTAAAAAGTTCCCTTTTCTCTTTAAAGTGGATCAAGAAAGTTGGGAAAGTCTCTAAAATAAAATAATACTTAAACTCCCTTCTAGATTCTTCCTAGGATAAAGTACTGTAGGATGTGTTTTGGAGAAAAGGAAACATGGCTTCTCTTTGAAAAATCGTAATCATGTGAATTCCTACCACATATTGTTAAAATTTTAAATTAAATACAAAATATTATTTCCATTACTTATGAAGCATCAATATAATTCATTATTCCTTCCTTTTGGATATTATTAGATTTAGATAATATTTTTAGGAAAAATAAATATAATTGAGTTTAAGTATTCAGTAGAGGTCTGATTTTGGTTCCTTCTGCTTTTTTTGCTCTATAGACATCTATTGTAATTTTAGCACTGGCAATGTTATTGAATAATCTAATGTAGATAAAAAGCATAGTTTAATGTTTAAAATTATTATTTGTGAGAGTTAATTATGTTTATAAGGTGACTTTTCTTCCATTGTGGAAGGGTATGTGTTTAATAGATGAACTGTGCCTGTAATCTCATCACTTCTTTTGGAGCTGCCAGCATCATTCTGCTTTTTTGCTGTTGCAATTAGCTGCCTGAATAATGGGGAAAAAAATTCTCAAAGTGAATTGCACATCATTTTTTAAAATAATATTCAGTTATCTCACCGTTTCAGTAAATCTGGTTTAAACTCTTTACATTTTGAAGATAAGACCAGCAGTAAAACTCAAAATTATTCAATTCATATAGTAGACAACTTCTGTATCATATATATTGCAATTATTGTCATGTAACTGTGTGCAAACACATGTGGATTGTGTCTACTTTTTCCTTTAGAAGCTGTCCACAGTGCCAATTAGCATAAGGGGATTTATGATGTGTGAAAATGAAAGGCACAGAAAAGAAAGATTGTCTTTTCATAGTACGTAAAACCAAAGTCAGATGACTGTTCAGTGGAAGAAAGTAACTTATAATAAAATTAAACTGTGTTTAATTAAGTGTATTGAAAATTGTGAGGATACTATTTGTTAGGTTATTTGACTTCTAACACTATTCAATTTGGGTAGGTTGCTTCGTTCAGGTTCTGTGTCAATCAAGACTACAACAGCTAGTGCTTGGTGGTTTCTGTATTGGAGTTATTTGTCTTTTTGTAAATTGAACTGAGACCCTCTGGCTTATTTAAGTATGTGTTCTTGTACAAATCAGGTAGTGACAGTTGTGATGTGTCTGGTCTTGCATATGGAGCCATAAGAAATCTGGAGGTGAAATCTTCACTTTCAGGTTTTAATCTTCTCATCTGCCTGGTCTCTCCACATCAGAGGGTCTCAGAATTGTCACCTTCTCGCCATTTCTCCAGTAATCTAAATAAGAAATTTCTAAAAATGATGTGTGTTTGTATGCATGTCAAGTGAACAAAAACTACTTCAAGTTGATATGTAAAAAAAAAAAACTATTTAACTTGTGTATTTTTTTCTGGAAAAACTGGAAGCAGTTCAGGTGTTATGTGCCCTGTCCCCTGTTCTGTTCAGTTCTGAAGAGTAGCCATGGTCACCACTGCTTGTCACCCCAGTGGGAGAGGAGGTGGTGGGGAAGCATCTTCTTTCCCCAGGAACATGGGGTACTTCAAAAATTGTGCCCAAAAGATGTAACTTTTAATGTTAAAACATGAACAATCTTTCATTATTCTTTTTTTATTTGTTTTTTCCTTCATAAAGTACTTTGGTACTAAAAAATACGTAGTTGAAAGTTTCTTCTAAACATGCAAATGTTTTCTCTTGCATCACTTTCTGTAGCCATTGGGGAATGGGAATGTGTCTTCAATGATGGAGGTGGAGTGAGTCTAAAATTATATTTATTACCTGTACTTGATGTTTTGTGAATATCTAACCAGATATCAGGGAAAGTCACCTGGTATAGATTTAGTTTTTTATTTCTAAGATGGCATATGTATCAGAGGCTGCTTTTAAAGACAAGCAAGGAGATTGAAGATTAAATGCTCCCTTCTGGAACACTTGATTTTGATGTTAATGATAGTAATAGCAGAAATAATCAGTGCCATTTCCTCTATCCCCTTTACAAGCTTAGGAGAAATCTGTGTCACTAATTTGTTTAAATAATGTATTTTGCAAAGTAATTCACTAAACGTAGTAGTACAAATAATCATTTAAATAGCATTTAATTATAAGACAGATTCTGCCTTCATTCATGTTATCCCCTATTTTCAAAGCAATTCCTTTAGTTTTAATAGGACCACTGTAAGGGTAGAACTCCAATGAAGGACCTGTTTACTTTCCTTGGGATTTAGTTTCTAGTTTATATTCATTGTGAGTTTTTGTGCTGTCATATAAGTATCTGCGTATGGTTAATGGAAGTATGAGTTTCTTAGAAAATATAATCATCTCATTTTCTGAGTTTGCCTTTCAGCTTTCTTCTGTCATCTGTATTTTTCCCCAATAGATACTCTGGTTTCTTCATTCACATGTAGGGGAATATGTATGTCAAAAAGCCTTGACAGTAAAAGAATCTGAAAGAGGTAAAAGAGGGTTATTAAAAAGTCAGGTACGAGCCATAAATCAGTCAAGTGATGCAATAATAGCACATTTCTAGCTCTCTTCCCTATATTTTATTCGTTAGTTGTTTTACAACATTTGTATGCTTCATGGTAGGATTCACTAGAAGACAAATTTGTTTTCCCTGAAGTCGTTACAAACTAGATATTCAGAAATGTAGTACTGGTAAAGTTCCTACCAAGTACTATCTAGTAACCAGGAAACCAAATGTATAGCAATTAGATTAGTAAATGAGTATTACAGTGTCAGATTCAATTGTTTTTCTAGGATTTAAATTATTTATTTTGCTGATGGTTATAGTTGTCTGTCCTAACGATTTCATTTTGGAAAGTCATTAACATGAATCCGAGTAAGCACAACTCTGTGCAGTCAGCCCAAAGTTTGATAGCAACAAGGAAATTTTTAATAATGCCACGAGATAGTAGCCTGATAACAAAAAAAAAAAGTCTTTTCTGAAAGCTCTTCATAAAAACAGATTTTCCCATAGGCAATAGAATGAATAAGTTTATTTTGTTTATAGTTTGTTTCTACATGCTCTTTCTCTGTTCCTAGACTTTTTTTCTGAACAATTGTCAGTCCATACTGTTTAGACTCATAAATCTTGTTGCTCTGCTGGTTGCTGCATTTTTTTTCTTAATGAATAAGAGGACGAGTTTTAATTGTCATTGATAAACACATTTGAAGGCTTTTCTTCACCCAATGAATGTACATTACAAAACTTAATCCTTTGTATGTTGAAAAGCTTCACCTGCTGTTACACTTAATTGGAATTTGCCATATAGATCAGAAATTTTGATATATGATCTATCAAAATGACATGTATTTTTTATGATATATTTCATAAACAAATTTTCCTTGAGAATTATTCTTTGAAGTAAATATGTCCCAAAATGAGCTAACTTGCTGTATAGTCTTTTATGCATTTGGTGGATATTTCAATTGTTGCATTTTTATGTGGTTGTTAAACATGTTCCATGTATATTTTTACTGTGATATTTCTCATATCACTTAAAAATAATTTATTGCTGAAGAATCAATATCATCTGAAACCAAGTCTTTGTATAAATTGATTCTTGCTTATTGAAAGCAGTAAATGTTTTAATTACTCAAAATATCCGAGAAGTTTCAAGGAAGAGAACAGTCACAAGTATTTTAGGAATGGTAGGGAGTATGGCACCAATCATGTAAGTATGGCAACCTATCCCAGCCATGGATGCAGTTAATTACAGCAAAAGATACTTTCATTCTATCTGGCACTGGTAGAAAATACTCCCTCTCACTATAGTAACTTCAGTGTTTCTGTTTATCAGTTCCAAGCTTTCATTCGTTCATATGAGGATCAACTTAGGAGAATGTCAGTCATATTTATGGATAAAACTTTAAAAAAGGCCCAAAATAAATGGCTGTGTTGTAACTTTTCTGACTGAATTAGAAGGGTACCTCTTACATGATTTAATAGAATAGCATTTATAAATTGCTGAAAGCTTTTGTTATTTTATTAGTGGAGGAAGATGAGAATACAGCAGCAGGTGATACCTTAATAATTATCTTTGATAGCACCAGCAACTGAAAATGTTAGGTTCTTGTCAGGTTTTAATACACCAACTAACAAGACTTTAATTTTGGAAGAGCATAGGCATGATACAATATACTGGTGGAGTGAAACGAAAAATAGGTCACTCAGTTCAGTAACTTTCTATTCTATCTCTAATCCTGTAGTATTTTAAAATAATTGAAAAAATATTATATGTGACAATACAGGAATACTTACTTTAGGTTTTTAAAACTGTTTTGAGGCTCTTGTGAAATATGACAGAAATTAAGGCATAAGAAAATTTATCTTTTCCTTTATATTTTTGTTAGCCACCATTTAATAAACTAGATCATTGGTACTTAAAGTAATGATACAGAATGCTGGTAATTAATAAAGATAGCACAGCAGTGCAGATGAAAACTGTACACATCATGATACTGATTTTTTTGCAATATAGTACAACTTTGTTGTCATGTTAAATTATAATTTACTGGTTAACTGTCCTTCCAAGCCATTTTATCACTTATGAAAACAGAAGCACTTAGTTACTTTCACTAATCGCTGTCATCTTCTGATTGCTGCTGAGCTCAATTTTTGATTAGGACTGCAAGAAATAGCAAGGCTGAGGTCTCTTTAATTCAGGTAGGAAGCTATCATATTTGCCACCATATGCTAAAAGTCCCAAGGGCTTGTTTTGGTTTGGGTTTTTTTTGTTTGTTAGGCGAAGAATTTTAATCCTTTTTTCCTACCCAGATTTTGTAATATTTTTGGTGTCTTTAAAAAAATGTTGATGTGCTAATATATATATTGATGTGGTCACTCCTAGTGGATGTAGGGGTGTTTGAGTAAATTTATGTTAAAGAAGAGCATAGACTGCTGTCTGCCTTTCAGATTCAGTTAATACTAAACTTTGTATCCAGTTATTTTATATTGACAGATGCACCTGTAGGCATATTCCCACAGTAGGCTTAATTTCTTTGGGAACCAGGCTATCACCTATGTCAATGTAGAGCAAAATGCAGAATTATTCCTGTGGTTGAAAATGAGAAGAGTTATTCCAGGGGGAGCAGAGTCTTGACAATTTGAGTTTGAGATGCAATTAGAAGAATGGGGAGCAGCAAGGGAATTGCACAAGAAATTTGTGTTGCTGTAGTGAAAGCAAGATGTGCTAATCCAGGGTTTTTAAAGAGAGAGAAATCTGAAAAGCTGAAATAAAAGGTTTATTTAGAAGCGTACAGCACCTCTTTCACTCTTTTTTAGTGATGAAACAGGACTGTTTGTGATAGCTGTCATTCACTGGAGGAAATGAGCTTTACGTTATTGTTCAGCGTTTTTACTCATTTGACTTCATAGGTTATTACTCACCTCCAACCTTGGTTTTATATGGATGAGAAAAGAAAATTAATTCAGTGCTATGTAGCCAGTTATGACTGATTACCTTACTGCTGAATTTGATGCGGCATACTCAAAGTCTCCAGAGGTTTTGTTTTGGATGTAACTCAGCGAGCACCTGTTTAATGAAATAATGACTTTGACATCCTGACTATGGTGTGTGAGCCAAACTGGACCTTTAGACTGTGAACAAGCTAGAAAAATGATACAGTAGTATACACAGCTCATGTATTTTAAAGAGAGGAATTATAGACAGTGCAGAGAATGAAAACCACAAAATACTAAATATCGTGGGTAGAACCCCATCACAGTTACAGAAAAGCTACTATCTTTAGTGAGTATTTTAAAGAACTTGTGGTATTTTAAGAGTTAGTAGGCCTTGTAGTGTACCATTTATTTGGTAGGATTTACAAATACTAGGGCAAGACTACTGTATGACAACACAAGCATTTTACAGTACTTTCAGTTATAGTTTTATCCATGTGTAGCCATGTAGCTTGTCTAGCCCCACTGCTGATATACAATCTAATTTACCTGCTAAAGAACATAATATTTTAACAAGGCCTTTGATTTTCCAGAGGTAGAGTATTTGTACTATGGGAGTGGAAGATTTCAGAGAAAAGTGTTCTGAGAATGTGTCTTTCTTTTAAAACAAGTATCTGTGCCAGCCTACACACAGATACTTAGAGCTGTTTAACAGTTGCTTTCTCTCATGAGGCTTCTTGACACTGAAATAAGAACCAGCATGGTTAACTCTCATTAAAACAAACAGATTAATTTCTTACCAAAATGAAAGACTTCTTTTTAATTGTTCAGCCTCATGGTATTTCAAAAAATGCTCGTTTATTAAAAAGATGCTGTAATTCCATGGACTCAGAAGACTCTGCACTTCATTAAATTATGTGAAACACCATGTTTTTTCTTGATTCACTTTGTATTTTTCAAAGTATCTAAGCTTTCATCTTACTGCTAGTTGTCAATATAAGTCTTAAATTTGACACATAAACTTAGAAAATGAAAATACTTTCTCCGTAAAGTACTCAAGATGGTGAATACTTTCATGAGTCTAAGTCATGTAACTTCATGATCAGTGAAATTGAAAGTGCTTATTTGTATAAAGTAGGAAACACATAAATTGTAGACAAGAAAGCAACAAGAACAAAAGGCAGGTGTTCGATATGGTTACATCTATGCATATGTTTGCCAACACACAGGCTCCAAGTGGTTCATGTGTGAGCCAGCTGCACTCCTGAAGTCATGTGGACAATTGAAATCTGTTGACCCCATGCTCAGCTTGAGTGTTGTTACTGCTTTGTTGTAACCATTTTTGCCAGATGACTGCTTCATCTGAATTTTTACTTCAAACAACATGGAATCTAATTGATAGCTGATTTTAAGCTGAGATTTAAATCAGAGGAATACTAGAGGAATAAAAAATTTAAGTTGAAAATTAACATTAGTGAGACGAAAATACAGCTTTGTGGGGGATAAATCTTTCTAGTAGCAAGCTGATACCACAGTTATGTATGTATGTCTTTTTATATACTGTGCTATTAGTTTCCACGAAAATTAAATATCTCCAATCAAGAGGACGTTTCCTTAGAGTTCTGTCAGTAAGGACATGCTACACTTTAATTCCAAAATGTGTGAGTGTCTTTTAAACAAAATGTGTGTCATCTGAAAACTGCATGTTGCTTAACTTTCCTGTATCTAAAGCCAGATAAATGTTGTGTTTTTTGGTTTTGTTGTTAAAATTACTGGGCTAGATTTTTCATCTAATTGTCTTCAGTATCTTTAAAATCTGATATTTTTGTTCTGATTACAGAAGAAAAAAATACTATTAATAGTTTGAAAGTAGTAAAAAAAGACTTTTAGAACGCTTTGCTGATGACAATGTTGCATTTTCTTTCAGCTTAGTAGCTATTCTTGTTAAAGTTCTTTGTATCAGTTACTTTTCTCGCAATGTTTTTTATTTTCTTCTCTCCCCTTTCATTTCTGAACATACATCATGAATTTTTATTTAGCGGTTTGAATTCCAGACTAGGGCTACTCTGCCCCAATTTTGTCATAAAAATATGTTCTGAAATATTTATAGCTCTCTCACTGAGGACTCACAAACGAATGCTTTTCTGTAAGGCTGAGGAAAAAGTGTTAGGAAGAGAGAAGTGATTGCCAACAGTTCTGCTGTTGTGTTATGCTGACTTCATCACATGAGGATACATTCAAGCCTATTTCTTACTTGTGCTTTTATATTACATCCTCAGCTTTGTCAACATTGTGCATACATTTGGTTTTTATGACAATAGATCCTTCTTTGGGAACTATAACTTGGTAGGACAGGATGGAATTAATCTCTCACAAAACAGGGAAACCTGTGTGTTTGAGTAAGCCTCCACGACACCTCTACACCATTGCACACAACCTGGGGATTAAGCAGGAGGAACTGGAGATGTGAGTGCAAATGTGAGGCTATGATCTCATTGCGATCACAGAGACATGGTGGAACAGCTCACATGAGTGGAGCACAGTCAAGGAGGGTTATGTATTGTTTAGGAAGAACAATCTAACAAGACAATGAGATGGAGTTGCTCTCTATGTGAAGGAGCAATTAATGTGCATTGAGCTCTGCCTGGGTGGGGATAAGGGGCAGGTTGAGTGCTTGTGGGTAAAAATTAATGAGCAAGGCAAGGCAGGTGATATTGTTGTAGGAGTTTGCTACAGGCCACCTGATCAGGAGGAGGAACTGGATGAGGTCTTCTACGAACAGTTGAGAGCTTCCTCACAGTTCTTGGTCCTCATGGGGGGCTTCAACCTCTGGCAAAGCCACTCAGCCAAGCGCACACATACCAGGAGGTTCCTATAGAATGTTGATGACAACTTCCTATCACAGATGATTGAGGAACCAACAAGATGGGATGTGCTGCTGGACCTGATACTGACCAATAAGGAAAGTCTGGTTGGGGATGTGAAGGTTGGAAGCAACCTTGGCTACAGCAACCATGAGATGGTAGAGTTCAAGATCTTGTTTGGAAGAGGCAGGACACAAAGCAGGACCATAACCCTGGATTTCAGGTGAGCTGACTTTGGCCTCTTCAAAGAAGTGCTAGGAGGGATCTCATGGGATAAGATCCTAGAAGGTAGAAGTTCCCGAGAGAGCTGGTTGATCTTCAGGCGCCTCTTCCTCCGAGCCCAGGATCAGTGTGTCCCAACTTGTAGGAAAACAGGAAAAGGAGGCAGGAGGATCTCCCTGTGTGGTAGTTTAGCCAGGTGTCCACCAAGTCATAATATCACTCGCCCTCCTAAACTAGGGGAGAGAGAGAGAAATATAATGAGCAGTTTTTGAGCTCAGATAAGAGAGGAGATATGAGGAGGTTTGTGAGTTCAGATAATGAGAGATCACTCAGCAATTAGCATCAAGGGCAAAACCGATTCAATTTGAGGAGAAAAAGGTTTGATTTATTAATGAACAATAAGAACGGGGAGATTAGAAATAAAACTGAATCTTAAAACACCTTCCCCTACCCCTCCCTCTCTCCCCGGACTCCCCTTCCTTCCTCCCCATCAGCACCATAGATAGGGGTTACAATCAGTTCATTACAGATGGACTTTGCTGCTGCTTCTTCTCAGGGGGAGACCTCCTCACACTTCCCACTGCTACAGTGTTGGATCCCTCCCAAGGGAGACAGTCCCTCATGTTCTTCAGCTTGGATCTTTCCCATGGGCTACAGTTCCTGATGCAGCTCCAGCATGGGGCCTTCCACGGGGGCAGCTCCTCGCAGCCTGCCCCAACGTGGGTCATCCCCCGGCAGAACAGTCCTTCAGGTACCAACTGCTCTAGCCTGAGTCCCTCACAGGATCACAGAGCCAAACCTGCTCTGGCATGGGCTCTTCTCTCCCCACAAGCTCTCAGGTCCTGCCAGGAACTTGCTGCAGGGTGAGCTTCCCACAGAGTCACAGCCTCCTTCAGGTATCCACCAGCTCTGGTGTGGGGTCCTCCATGGGCTGTGAGTGGATCTCTGCTTCCTGGTGGCCTCCATGGACTGCAGGAGCACAGCTGCCTCACCATGGGCTGCACACAGGTCGCAGGGGAGTCTTTCTTTCAGGGCCTAAAGCACCCTCCTCCCCCTCCTTCTCCACTGACCTTGGTGTCTGCAGAGATGTTTTCATATTCTCACTCCCTGTTGCTGCTGCAGTTTAGTAACTGCAATAACTTCTTCCCCTTCTCAAATATGCTGTTCACAGAGGTATTACCTCAGTCACTAATTGGCCAAGCTGCAGGGTCCATCTTAGAATTGACTGGCCCTAGCCCTATCAGCTACAGGGAAAGCTTCTGGCAGATGTTCAAAGAAGCCAACTCTGTAGTTCCCCACACTACCAAAAAACCTCACCCAGGCAAACCACCACGGATGAACAAACAACTTGGGAAATAGTAGACATCTGTGAGAGGTGAAAACAGGGTCTGATTTCTTGGGAAGAGTATAGGAACATTGCCAGAGCATGCAGAGGTGCCACCAGGAAGGCTAGAGCCGTTTGAGAATTAAACATGGCCAGGAAAGTAAAGGAAAGTAAGAAAGGGTTTTTCGGGTACATCAGCAGCAAAAGAAGATTAGGGAGAATGTGGGCCCACTGCTGAACAACATCTTCGTCAATGACTTGGATGAGGGGACAGAGTGTACCCTCAGCATGCTCCCTGATAACACCAAACTGGGAGGACTGGCTGATTCCCCAGAAGGCTGTGCTGCCATTCAACGGGATCTCGACTGGCTTGAGAGTTGGGCAGAGAGGAACCTCATGAGATTCAACAATGACAAGTGCAGAGTCCTGCATCTGGGGAGGAATGACCCCATGCACCAGTACAAGCTGAGAATTGATCTGCTGGTGAGCAGATCTGCAGAGAGAGACCTGGGAGTCCTGGATGATAATAATCTGAATGTGAGCCAGCAATGTGCCCTTGTGGCCAAGAAGGCCACTGGCATTCTGGGGTGCATCCAGAAGAGTGTGGCCAGCAGGTCAAGGGAGATTCTACTCCCCCTCTCCTCTGCCCTGGTGAGGCCTCACCTGGAGTCCTGTGTCCAGTTCTGGGCTCTTCAGCTCAAGAGGGACAGGGAACTTCTGGAGAGAGTTCAGTACAGGGCCACCAAGATGATCAGGGGACTCGAGCATCTTCTCTAAAGATCTTTTCTAAAGATAGTGGAGCTGAGGGATAGATGTTGGTCATAGTACAGATTGCTTGGGATTTGTTTAGTTGTGGAAATGAAACTTCTAGACTGATTAATCACTGTTTCCATGGAAATAAATCCTTGTACATTTTCAGTTTTGTGTACTTCAAAAGGCAGCTGTCTTGCAGAAACATCTCGCTTTAAAATACAGTTTTAATTTTTTTTATATTCTCCCTTAATTGCATTTTCAGAAACAGTCTGTTTTCAGTTTTAACTAGTGTGTTTACTTGGAATGCTACTCTTCTAATTCCAGATTTTCTTTTGCTTTTCTGTTCTACATGTTTGTCTGAGATGGTTTGTTTCTTTCTAAACTTTAATGAAAGTTTCATTATATTTCTGGAGCTAAGTAGATATTTCAGAAGATGTTAAAAGAAGTTAGTGAAAGTTTTCATTTTTGTATTAATTTGAGCCAAGCATTTCAAAATATACAGTTGAAAAATTAGAAGAGACAAAAAATTCTGGCACATAATTGACAGTTTTACTCCAGTCTTTAAGTTCTGACTTCAGGAGATATTTTTGTTTTTTCAGTACCTCATAGGTTTTCAGTAATAATCAAATCTTGTTTTAAGGGTTTGTTTTAAAAGAACTTCTTATTGGAGCTAACAGTTTAAATATGTGATTCTTTTTTCATACATGTACTGTATAATTACTGTTAATTTTCTTCTTCTCTGGAAACCTGCAAGGGAAGGTACGTACTTTTCAGAGAGTAAATGTCAGATCTTTCAGGATCTACAGGTTTTTCATTAGGACTACTTAATGTAGTCTTTCATCATGAGTCTATTTATAAATTAAAGGATACCTTGCTTTTAAACATCCGCTGCACAATGTTGTAGTTTACAGACAAAAGATGAAGAGACGTATTGGCAAGTTGTCTACTGTATGCTTACTGATGGTAAATTTATGTACAAGGTATTTTAAAATAAGACCACAATACTACACATTTTTTTGGAGCCTTTTGCCTTAAATTTTCTCTTAGGTTAATTTAAAAAATCTTATAAGAAAGAAATACAATATTATATGTTGTTTTATGTACATAAAAAACCCTTTAGAACTGCTTAGAGGATCTGACCTTAGGAGCTAAGAACTACTGGCCCACAAGGAAAAGAAATGAAGTGTCACCATAATGTTGTCACATTCTCACACTGTGAAGTTCAGATTCTGTTCTGAAAATTAACTTCTCTATGGCTTCAGTGACAACAGCATGTGAAGTAAATTGTCTGATCCCTCATTTATTTTTCATGTTACTCTCTGAGGATATAGTACCCTGAGATGAAAACTCCCTTAACTCCAGAATTTAGCAGTACCTGTCCAGAGAAGCAAAGTTAAAATATATGAGTACAAAGTTATCTGGTTAACCTTTACTATGGGGATATTCGTTATCAGATTTTTGGGACTACATCTTGTCAGTTGTTAAAGGCCTTCAAAAAAACCCAGGGTGATCACAGCAAATCAGTTGACACTATTCACCAAGTAAGCACACTTTCTACCTGAATGTTTGATCTTGGTTGTATCTTTTCTTCATAATCCTCTACTCCTAAGAAAAGTACCTCTATCAATTTTTTTCATATCATAGGGAACACCAATGAAAATCAAAGAGGTAAACACTCCGTGAAGTCCACATGCTGTCTGTTTCCAACTGTCCTTTTTCTACTCTCAGGAATGTGTCTCTGAAAAACTATTCAAAGGGAAGGTAAGCCCTTATTGCTGGAGGCATGGGGTCTGTATTTTCTTACCTCAAAGGAGGAGACTTTATTACTTCCTGTTTCCAAAGAAGAAAGGTGGTGAACTCGATTGCAGGATTTGAATTATTTCACCTGCTGCATAGTATTCACATTGGTCCCTTTTTTTTTTTCTGTTACCAGATTAAAAGTAATACCAATGGGTACCTGCTTTTATAAGCACCCATCCAGATGACATAAAGCTTCTGAGAGCCTCACTTGGAATATATTGTATTCCTGTATTAAGCACCTGTACAGAGTGCTGCTTTGACCTTGCAGTAGCAGTGAGAACATTTAGGAAAACACTGCATTGGTAATGGCTGGCTTACAAAACATATTTCCTGTGAACAAATTCAAAGACAACCAAATGCAGTCATCCGCCTGGTACAGGAATATAAAAGGTACCAAAGGAAACCTGTGAATAGTATGTGCCTATAGAAGAAGGCATCTTTTTTTTTTTTTTTGAGTAGCTTTTTATGAAAGGTACTTCTGAAAAAGTACATGGTAGACCTTTTTGCTATGTCTGCCTTGTAAAATTTATGGCCTCAGTTCTGGGCTCACAGAAGCATGAGTAAATGCACTGTTAGTGGGTGCCAGGCTGTGCTGTGAACTCAAGCGTGCAGTTTCCAGTATGAACTTGGTCACCTTTTAGGTCATGAGACCTCTTATAGACACGTTACACCTCATACAATAGCTTTTTTCATTATTTATTTATAGACATGGAAGAAGTGAAATGAATCTATAGTCCAGATAAGTGCATTGTACAGCAACTGCATAGGTTTTTTTTTTAGAGAGCAAAACTTACAGTTTTACAAGACAGACTTAGTATGGAATCATGCTTTTATGATTGAATCAGCTGACACATGCTACATTGAACTGTTACTGTCCAATAACCTAGAATTACTTGCATACTCAAACTAGGCCCAGCAATTTGGTCTTTCCTAATTATTTGAAACGTACAATCTATACGCTTGATTCTCAGGACACACCCGATGACAAAGCTGGAGGACGTAATTTGATTTACTATACTCAATATCAATAACTATCTGAATGAGATTTTATTACAGTTTTTAAACTCATCTTCTCCTGTCATAGAAAGAGATCATACAAGCAGACATATTTTCAAATGAAAATATTGAAATGATAATGTAATCAGTGTCATAGTTGTCCTTGTACTTAATGTTATCAAATACATTGGCTTGTGCTTTGTCCATGTAGTCAGAGAAAGTCTTTCACAGCTTGCCTGCATCTAGCCTGTGTGCATGTACTCTCCACTTGATATTTTTGTGTTCACTTTCAACAGGGTTGTACAGAGACTATAAAGTTTCTCATTACCAAAGTAGTTGGAGTCATGAATCTGGCTCTTACCTAATGAAAAAAAATTTAGAGAAAGTTCTTTTTTCTCCTTTTTTTTTTTTTCCCCTTTCATTAAGAGGTGCTATAAGTAGCCACCTCCTCCAGCAGTTCCTGGGGATTGCTTCTGCTCAGCTCAGAGACCATGGGGTCCCTCCAGCTCAGGCCAATGAATGTGGCTGCTGCTTTCCCATTTGTAGGTTTCAACCAATATTGAGGGTAAGTCTGGCTTTACATTAAGCTGATGACATCTGTCTCCTTTTTATCGCCTTACTTGGAAAGTCTCACTGTGAAACACAAACGTGATAAATAGAAAGACTGCTTATCAGTTCAGTAGGTGGCTATTTCCAAAATTTCCTGGTGTTCATTTTGACAGTCATAGAAAGAGAGAGCTTGTTTCTAAGACTGTCGATTACCAAACTGTTTTTTATTATTCTGAATTTCATAAATTCAGTTGAGGCTGAAAATATTTTTCATAAGTGTATTTTAAATGTGAGTCTCTTTAAGCTGTTGTGTCTTTGTTTTTGTAGAACCAAGGAGACACATGTCTTTTCAGTGCTTAAGTGTGTTTGTGTTTGCACTTACTTAGCTGTTTGTTTTTTTTTTAAGTGCAGTACTGTTAAATTGCTAATCTTGGATGTTGTGCTACTGTACAATGTAATAAAAAAAGTTTCAAAAAGTACAGCGATCTATTTCCTGATCACTAAGTACAATAGAATGACAAGCCATTTCCTCTACACATTAATCCAGCAGTCCTGTGGTAAATTCTTCCCCGCTACATTTGAAAGTATAGGGATAGTTTTAGTTTCAAATATGTATTTGACTAGAAAGCTGTGATCTTCCCAGATTGTTCTTGATTTTGCTTTTCCCTCCAATGGTTTCTAATTGAAACCTCGTTCTGATTCATCAATTAAAAATGGCCTTGCAGTATGTTTAGCATCTGCAGTGACTCATCATGGATTTGATGTAGGTAAGGAAAGTGCACTTGGCAAGTTAGAGCAGTTCATCTCTCAAAACCCCAGATAAATAAAGTGCAAGTGAGCTTTGACAGATCAAGCATGTTTTTAATTTGACTTTCAGAGAACTCTGGATGCCTCAGCACATAAAATGGAATTATTGCAGTAGCTAAACTGACCTGAATAGACTTTAGTCTTTGTTTTGCGAACTTGTAATGGTGTTTGTTTGGTTTTTTTTCTGGGTTGTTTGTGTTTTTAGTGGGGTATGGAATCCTATGCTGAAAGCATCACAGCTTCATGTTGCTTTGTTCAGTTTCTACAGGCTCCCTGAGGGAGTAGTCCATGGCTGAAAACCACTGATACTCATTTCTCTGAGTACAGAATTGAGAAATGGATAAAAACGTGTTTGGTTCAACTGAAACATGACTTTGAAGTTTCATTTTTGTTTTCTTAATATTAAATCTTTTTAATATATATAGTTTGATTAATACACAATTCTGACCTTTGTTTTGACATTTCTGGTTTTCTGTTGTATTTGAGTATTTTCTAGTCAGTATGATGAGGTACTCTCTCCTGAGAAGGCTCAGAGTGGTTTCCTGTGTGTGCTGTTTTGTATTCTCAAACTGAAGTATCTGTAGAAGCCTATATGGGAAGTACTCATTTCATTATCACGTTTGTGACTTTGAAGATAAAACTGAAAAAGTATCATGGAAGGAAAATACATGTCAGGGGACTGATTCTCCTGTAAACTGTGTAGTGTAAACTGGACAGTCATGTTGAGCCTCTGAATACTTTGAAGCTTGTCCCTTGAAAACTGAAAAATACTCAGTGGGTATGCAATACTCTGGAAGAACTTGTGGTTTGTCATTTATCTGAAGATAGGATCAATCTCTTAAGTCTCTTCTGAAAGAGCTGAAAGCCTAGCTTTGCTATTCAAACTTAATTTTGGAAATACTGTGATCTGTTTGTAGACTACCTACATTATGAATTTGAGCTTAGCAAAAAGCAAGCCATGCAATGTGAAAAACACAAGCGAAACTGAAACCTTCTATTTGAGAGCTGTGGATTGTGGTAAAACAGAAATGTTTTAAAAGTTGAGCTCAATTGCTTGATTTTTTGAGAATCTGGGTAATTCATTAACCAGACCTTCATTCATCCAGGCGTTTTATCTCTTTTTGTTTCTACAGTAGCCATAATTATTTTTGAAGTGTTTTTCAAATGACTGCTTAAGTATTAGGCTTCAGCAGGAAGATGCTGTTTTGTTGGTAGTAGGACTGGCAAGTCTGCAAACGGGGTATATTTTACAGATGTGGGAACTGGCACCACAGTACCATGCAAGGTTTTCTTAGTAAGAATGGAAAGATGTTTGGTTTTTTTTCCCCTTCCGTTCTCTCCCAGTGCAGTCATTCCTTGTGGACAAGATTGTGCCAATAAGTATGTTTGCACAGAGCTCAAGAGCTTCTGCTACTAACAGTAGAAGAATGTTATTTAAAATATTTTCTTTGTTTTCTGCTGGTAGTTAGAATTTTTATCATGAGCTGCTGCATAAGCCTTCTGGAGTTTATAATACATGGCTGCGCAGTATACTGGTAAGCAGCAAAGCTAGGGCAAAACATAGGTTGTGCTAAAGTGCTTGTGCTGAAGGCATGGTGTATGGAAATACCTGTCGTCTTCTTGACAAAAGACATACCTTGTACTGACTTGCACTGTTACTGATCTTAATAGTATCTGAAGAAAACTAATAGGTATTCAGTTCTTACAGGATCTGTATCTGCTGTTTTTGTATTCTCACATTCTGAAAATTGCTGTTACTCAGTCTATGCTTGTGGCAAATCACATAAGTAGCACATTACAGCCTTAGTCAGACTAAAAGATAATAGATACAGTGTGTACTCTACCAAAGTAGAGAAATGTAAAAAGTAGAAACAGAAGTTAGTGATGTCATTAGAAATGCCATGAAGAGACTTTGGAAGCTTTGAGTCTTCCAGAAGTCTTTCTGAGTATTACAATTATTTTCCCATGATGAGGTAATATGTATCTGTTTATACACATCTGTTAATGATGTGTATAAAATTGTGCATAGGAAAACTTTGCAAAACATATATTGTGTTGCGTTGGAAGAATATTTATTATGAATTTGTATATATGGAAGTCTGCTTTTCTAGGATATAATGATTTTCCTTTAGGTGTCCTATAAAATGAGCTATTCAGTACTATAGCCAAACAGATTTTTATATAAAGTAAACATTAACTGTAGATAGACAATTAATAGACATTTTATATATATATATTAAAAATATATTTGTACATCTAAAAAATATTGATAGCTATAAATCTAAATCTATGTAGATCTATAAATCACACTATGTGGAAACACTGTGTAAGGAGAAAAGACTTTTTTTTCATTCCAAAGATGTTCAAAAGCACTCAGTTTGTGGTCCGTGCTGTTTTCAAACTCTACTAGTCAGAACAAACCATGGCATGGATGGTTGGGAATTTTCTCATGCTGTTTCTTCCAGTTTGGGAAAGATTCACACACATAATTCATCCCAAAAGACTGAAGCTTTAGTTTTCTATTTGTGCTCCTAAGTTAACTAAAAATTTCAGTCTGACTTAGTTGTTGACCCTTTCTTTGAACTATACTTTTCCATCTTTTCTTAGACCTTCTACATGAAGTCTTGCATTATTGAAAGGGAAAGAATATGTTGCTTATTTTCTCCCTGGCTACTCGAGAGAGTTGGTCAGTCTCATATGAACCACTGATGTTGGATAAGATTTCAAGCATCGTTCATGTCTAAACTCTACAGTCCTGATTGGTTTTTCCCTGCAGAAAACTGTTAGTTTGGAGGATCTGGTTCCTTTTTTCACTTTAAAATTACATCTCTTTCCTTCTGCATTATTGCAACCAATGAAGAAGACTGGTGGAACAGGCAGTTAGCTTGTTTTGATGTTATATCTATCATAAATAGTGATGAACTGGGAGATAGAGAGAGAAAGGGTTTTCTTGCAATTTAAACTTGAAAAAATGCTTAAAATCTGTTCTAAAGAGAAACTTTCTTTGCAGAGAATCTTCTCAGTTTAATAACTCAGGAAGAACTTTCAATAGCGTAATGCATAAAGGCTGGGTTTTTATAAGATATTTTGTGTCTCATTGTGGATTTCCCAAATATCGAAAAGTTGTAGTTTTTTCTTGTTTATTTGGTTCAGCTATATGGTGCTGTCATAATGTTATTGTGTATTATTTAGCTGACTAAACAGACTTGTAGACAGAGGCTTGAATTACCAAGATAAAATAAATGGAAGATGAACAAAGATTGGAAAACCCTAAACAAGTTTATAAAAATAATTGGTACTTATTTAGGAGAAGGTAAATTCTGATTTAAAATGGGTTTAGAATCTTGTATTTGTCCTTGCAGTGTTGCTTTACAGTCATGGCAGGATCATATTATACTCTGTTCACTTCCCCCCAATTTTAAGATCTCTAAGACTATAGAATATTTTTCCTTTGTCTTCCACTAATGTGGAGGTTTAGCCCTGGCTGGGGACCAGGTGCCCACAAGTTGTAATATCACTCCCCCTCATCAACAGGACAGGGGAGAGATTAATATAACAAGAGGTTCATGAGTCAAGATAAGGACAGGGAGATCACTCAGCAATTAGCATCACGGGCAAAACCGACTCAACTTGGGGAGAAATGGTTTGATTTAATAAGGAGCAATCAGAGCAGGGAAATGACAAATAAACCCCAGTCTTAGAACACCTCACTCCACCCTATTCTCCCTCCTCCTTCCCAGGATTCACCTTCCTTCCCTCTCAGGGGATGGGGGTTATGGTCAGATTACAGATGGAGTTCACCGATGCTGCTTCTCGGGGCAGGCTTCCTCACGCTTCCCACTGCTACACTGTGGGGTCCCTCTCCACGGGAGACAGTCCCTCACGAACTTATCCAGCGTGAGTCCTTCCCATGGGCTNCCTTGTTGCTGCTGCCGTTTTACAGCTGTGCAGCAATTTTTTCCTCCTTCTCAAAGATATTAGTCACAGAGGTGTTACCTCAATCACTAATTGGCAAGGCCTGGGGTCAGCTGCGGGGTCCATTTCAGAATTGACTGTCATTAGCTCTATCAGCTACAGGAGAAGCTTCTGGCAGCTCATTGTTCAAAGAAGTCACCCCTGTAGCCCCTCACTAGCAAAACCTGGCCCAGGCAAAACCACTACTTTCTCTAAAATTAGGGGGCTTAAATGAACAAAATTATTCCACAGATATGTTAGTTTTCTTACTTGAAAACCATTTTTCTTCATTTTTTTCTACTTTAGACTCATATAATTTCACAGATAGGAAAATATTTATTACAGATAACAGGTAGAATTTATTTGATTCTGTTATTCAGTGAATTTATTAAGAGGTAATTGGGATAATGAGACTTTGAAATGTGTTTTATTTAAATTAACTGATTCAGCTTTAAAATACACTGAAGTGGTAGGAAAACATGGTGGTTTAGATGTGTTCTTTCACAATAATGTTACGTTTTGTACAATAAAGAATATTAAGGCTTATTATGAACGTTATCAAAGTGTGAGGTTTACTTGAATGCATTATTGTTAGCTGCTCTGTTGTTGAAGGCAAAGTGATATTTGTAAGTTACATGAAAACTATTCACAAGAAGAAAAGTATTTTTTACATTGGAACTTGCGGTCAGTGCAAGACGTGTGATTAGTATTCATGGCATAAAAGGAAGTTCTTTCCAGGGTAAAAGAATTTGTGAAGAGACAATCGGTTAGACCAACATTCTCATTAACCTAATTTGCATTAAATGTGCTACTGTGAATTGCAGTTATTGCTTTTTTATTTGAAAGACATGCTTTGTTAACTTATTTAAGGAGCCTAGTTAAACTACAGTTTAAGTCATGCCTTTCAATTCAGCAATACAATATCAAGCTGAAGATCTGCTATTACCAACTTTGTGAGTATGGAGAATCATAAATCAGTTCTTGATCCCAGTAGATTTTCCTGGTGAGATAGGTTTGCTTAGCTGATTTACATCTGGTCAACTCAGATACCGAAAGCATTTGACTAATCCTTTAGTTTAATTTCCTCTACTCTCACAAAGGAGTAAAACTCTTTATTTTCTCTGTGACACAGCATGAGAAATAACTGAAGGAGTCTTGGGGAATATTGGAAGAAAATACTTATGCTTTTGTTTTAATAGTATGAAGGCTTTAAGGATTGCTTGATGTGATTACTTTTCAATAAAACTTCTTTACATATGGGATGAAATTGGGCCTTTAAAATATGAATTGTTAAAACGTTATTTTACACACTTTCATACCCATTTTAGAATCATGAGACTGAATAATTATTTTTTTTTAATTTTCAGCATTAATTCTTACTTATTAGCGTTATTCTGGGTATTTTGAAACAGATGGATTTATTTATTATTGTAATGTGTTTGATTAAAAAGGAAGGCACCTTTGTCAGCAGTGAGTCAGCTGTTGGTGTTCAAGATGAGTATTTGCATCCCCAGATAGATACATAAATACAGGATCTTATTTTTCCATTGTGCTAATCATATGTAACTGTCATGGAACCTGGTTCATGTGAATTGTATGAACTAAACATTTATAAAATTAGGCTGCTTCTTAGATATCCCAATGTTAATTTTGGTCCTTAATTTTAATTACTTGCAGTTGTACTGTTTGTCACTGTTTTCAAAACAGTAATATCTGGAGGGATTGAATATAAACCAAAGCCTAGATGATCAGGCCCAGTAATGCTGAACAGCACTGGATAAACCTAACAGAGATGCAGTTCAAGCTGAACATGATAATGGTCATAAATATCTATATTTATCTCTCTATATATATATACACACATACTATATATACTATACTATAAATATATATACACTCATCTATATATACTCATCTGAGAAGCTCACTTTCTTGCTGGAATGGTTCTGAAGATGGTGATGGACACACCAGGTACACAGTGTGATTAGCATGTGAGTACCCAGTGAGCATGCATGACATGCAATGAATTAGAAGTGCACTTCATATATATATGAAAAAAAAAGCTTTGGCCAATAGATTTCTAATTCCAGCTGGGAGATTGTTAGGTCTCTCTTTTTTTTATTGTTTGGCAAAGAAATATGCTAATTACTATGCCATTTAGCTGTTTATTCATTCTGTTTCCAAAACATTTTGGGACAGGCAGACAAGGGAAAAGATGCTAGTTTGGGGGACAGCACACTGCATGATTGCATTTTGTATGTAGGATTAAGAGCATGGTTCAGGAGTTGTCGAAAGTATGAATGACAGTTAGGATATTGAGAGTCAAATGGATGTTAGATGCTTAGTTGTTGGTAATGTCACTGCTTTGCAGCTGACTGCTGGGCTCAATTCTAGTGACTTACAGGTGAACTGCAGTTCTTGGGATCAAATTTCATCTCCTTTACACAGTCATTCAACAGGGTTTATTTTGTTTGTTTGTTTGTTTTCCAGTGAAACTTCTGAAACATGTATTTCTTCTCAAACTGCGTGATGTAAGACAACACATGTTCCATACTTTGCGTCAGCAACGTCTTTCTTTTCTGTTCCTCTATACATTTGGCTACCGTTTTGCAACTCTAAACTTTCATTTTTTCTCTGTCAAAGACCTTACTGATATTTTGATTTCCTGGAATTGTCATGTGATTTTTTTTTTTTGATGAATAAATTTATTGGACTGTCTTTTGCAATCCAGCATAGTACTGCCATAGAAATATTACATCTAAACTAACATAATAAACAAGCCCCCTCTATAGTAAAAGGAAGTTCCTACTGTCTTAGAGGAACATAGTAGAACGTTACCAGGTCCCTTGACTAGGATTATCTATGTAGCTTAATTAGCCCTATTTAAGATTTCTTTTAATTCAGTCCCTTAGGCTGATGAATTATAGTTGGGGGTTCAGTCCCTTTTTTTTCATGACATGCTAAAGTAGGAAGTAGTTCAAGGAAGAGAGAATCTGGAGAATTTAGCTACCAGACAATAAGTAGCCTTTACCTGACCTCTGCAAACTGATTTTTAGGATATTTAGAATCCATTTTAACAGAGATTAGCGTGTTACTAAGAGAAGGTCTGTCTTCAGCACTTTCAAAGTCATTAATAAAAAGTGCAGTCTGTGAATGGACATGATCTTCTCCAAATTTGACTTTTCAATGAAAATCTTGCTTTTTGACTTGGCAGCTGGTGCCTCCTCATTTGGTTTTTCTCCTGCCTTTTTCAGTACTGTTTTGCAAATTATAGATTAAAAGATCTTTGGAACTATGAATTAAAGAATTTTAATATTGTAAATGCAAGCAGCATTAAGATTAAATGTAAATTTGTTGAAGACATGACCTTTATTCATTGAACATACTGCTGTGTGGTTTGGAACTTTTGAGAGAGCTTGTTATTAAAAAAAAAAATGTCTTTTTTCTTTCTTTAGGAGATTCCTTTACACAGTTTCGATTTGCTGATGAGAAGGAATGGGGCAGAGAAATCATATGCCATAACCAGGTAACATTATCCAAGTGAATTTGCATGAATAACTGCCTGGTACATAACATGTACACTGTTGTGCTTTCCAGCAACAAATAGGCTTAATACAATAATAGCACTTTTAATTCTGTATACTTTTATTAATTTATCTCTGAACAGTTCATGTCCTCTGGTTGAAATTTCACCTCCAAAATACTAAAGGACCACTTAGATTTTAGGTTATTTCTGTGTGGATGCTTGATGCTGGAATAAAAAGGAGCAAATCAATAGAAATCTGCTGTTTTCTATATCAGGATACTGGAAAGTGTCTTAATCTCTGCAGCTGTCTTCCTCACCTAAGTCACTTAAATTATTGCATGGTAAATGCTTTTGTCTTCCTAGCTTTTCTTGAAATTGCTGCAAAAGTGTGCTTGAGTATTTCTTGAAACGTATTCAAACTTTAAAAGTTTCCTATTTATTTCTTAAAGTAGTTCTTTAAAGTGTTATTTAAAAGTGCATTCAAGTTGGAGAGTCAAATTGAGGACATAAAACTCAGTAGAACATTTGTTTAAACCATCATATGTTTGTTTGGTGATAGTCAGTCTTTCAATGACAGTGAGTTTTTCCTTATCAGTTCTTCCTACTCCGAGTGTGCAGGATATCACTATCAGGAATATTCCTTTCTTTCTAACTTCCTCATAGGCTTGTCACTGGAGCATTTAGATGATTTGAACACATTAATTTCTGAATGGATAAAGCCAGTGTGAGTAAATTTGCATGTTGCCAGCAGATTTTACAAATATTCTTGTTTCTGTCAGTGATGAGACCACACAAGCCTGGAGCTGGTCCCACGCTGTCAATCATTGTGAAGTGTGCTGTGGTGGACAGATTCTTCTGCCTCTGTCCCTACCAAACTGTAGTAATTCATCCTGCCACAGCTAAATTAGTTTCAAACTGTTTCCTGTGTTTCACTGTTCTTATGTCCATTTGAAATATTTTACTGCGCTAGTCGCCATTACCCTTTTTTAGTCCAGAATCTTTGCCCAGATAGTTTCATAGTGTTATCTGATTTTTCATATTGTCTCTGGTCTCTAACTTGTTTACTTTGACTGCTTTTAGTTTTTGCTGAAAGCTGGATCCTGGTCTAATTTTCTTCCTAGATCCACTTTGCCAAATTCGTTGCCTTTGTCTCTTAGCTCACCTGTTTCTAGTTCTTTGCATGTCTACACATTATGTACAATACTAGAGAATTAGTGATTACAATTAGAAAAAAAAAGCAGAAGCAGCACAAAAATAGTTGCAGACAAGTTCCTATTCCCTATTACTTACAAAGCAGTAGCAAAGCATCAGTTTCAAATGTGTAATGGAAATGTAACAGTGATATCAACAAAAATGAATTTTCAGTTTATTAAGAGTGTTATCATTCATTGCTACAAAAAGTAGGCTTGGATTTGCTTTATTATATATTAATAAAATGCAATAAAATTATTTGCAGCACAGCCTGCAACTTAAAAGTCAAACAAATAATAGTAATTTGATTTTTTTCAGTGAGAAATGGTAGTTCCAGCAACAAAGCATGAGTGTAATTGTTTTCTTGAACAAATAGCTACGTGTATCCATAAACATTTATTATTTATTAAATACTGCTTTGATCTCTTTGTTTTTTTTATTCAAACACCACATTTAGTGAAATATCTACTTGGATATTGAATTATTTCTCTCATTATGTTGTTCCTCTACATTCCTCTTTTCCTTCACCCTCAGCCTTTCCTTCTCTTCCCTGCCTCCATTTTCACCTCCATTTGCACTGTTCATTCCCATTAATCTTCTTACAAGTGTACTTAGCTTTCCTCAAATGCACTTAGACTTTGTTCAGTGATACTTGACTCTTTACAATTTTTTATGGTACTGTATTCATATGATTTCCTTGTCCTTTGTAAATGTGCAGAAGCTGTATTTAATTTTCAGATCTGGGTTTACTAAAGTTCTAGGTCATTGCTGCACTCAAGAATTGTTTGTTGAGGATTTTTTGAGGTTACTTATACCAGTGAATTATCTTTGGCAGTGATCCTTGATCCATTCTAAAGTAAAGTTGTTAGTAAAGAAGAAAAACTCTATCAGATAGTTTTTTGGTCCTTTTACTCTCATTACTGGATACCAGAATCAGAATTTGGATAGAAGAAACTGTTAAATCAACTGCATTGTTTCTTTTACAATGGAACACACTGTGCCTGTGACGTTTATTGTTACTTGGTGTGCAAGTGTCAAAAGTCATCATATTTCCTGGCTTTTGAGAGCAGCTTGAATTCTTTCGACAGCCTCTTATGATGCGGCACAAACCACACTCTCCTGAGTGTTTGGACTTCTAAACGTCTGTGTTGGTTTGTACCATACTGAGAAGGACAAATTGTTGCCTCTTTAAGCTAGATTTGGAAGCAGCTTCTCTGCTTCCATGAAAATGAGAGTATAGAGTGAACTTTAGCATTTTGCTGTCAGATTTCAATACATCTGATGGACATCAAATTATCTTTTGCATTGATGGTGAATGTGCTCAGAATGTTCTGCTCTACTGTGAACTTAAAAATCTGTTCAAGTCTACCAAAGTCCAAGATGTTCTGTAGAAACATTAAATATTGCTGGTTCATTATGAATAAATTTGTTTTTGATAATTTAAAGCCAAAACCAAAAGGGAGCAAGAGAAAAAGAAACTTCAATATCTGTAACATTGTTAAGTGATAGTTCTGCCTTTTAAGCATCTGGGCAGTTGCAGAGTATCCTTCTTTTGAATATCTTGTCTATTTTATAAGTGTATGTAAGTATGGTTTGTTGCTCTTTTGCAAGTATCAAAACTGTATTTTAAAAGATGAAACATATAAGCTTTCCATGTTGTTTAGGCACTAAAAATAGTAGAGCTACATATAAGCTATGAGGTTAGATTGTTTAGAAAATAGTAGCAGCTAATTAAAAAGCGTTAATTCTGACAGTATACACAGATTAAAAGGTTTTTCAGTTAAAAGAGGTTCTTATGACATTGTCAACGTTCATAAAACTATTTCCTGTTTTAGATTTTCAAGCCATTGCCTAAGGAGCATTCCATTTATACCTTATTTTAAACCTTTAAGTGATTATTTGCATTGTAGGCCTTTATATGGTAATTTAGCCAAACTGTAATTTAAACTATGAATTCCTGTAATTCATTGGATTGTTCTTCACATTCCTTGGATGTGTGGAATTGAGGAATTTAATAGTTTAAAGTAATTATTCATATCTTTATTTAATACAGGTGTAATGTGTGTTGAATTCTCTTTCAGTTGTCTGCACTTTCTGTTGACTGTCAGTCCTTGGTCCAGGCTCTTCAGGAATTGCCTCTACACCTGAGGTTGAATGTAGATGCTGAACTTGTGCAGGTAATTGCTGTTTTCACAAGAGAACGCAAATGTTTTAAGGGAAACAACCCATGCAATGAGTACTTTAAACTTGGTCTTCTTTCAAGTAGAATGTATTTTATAAGTACATACATTTCTTGAGACTAGCAAGTCACATGGCAAGTAATGAAGGATAACCCTTCATCAGCACGTTTTGTGCGTTGCTGGCTTTAAACAAAACGCTTCGATGTGCAGCATCAAGAGTGTTTGACGTGGGAGTGACTGCACTGGGTTTGTGTTCACTTCTCTTGTTAGCAGCTGTTAAAAGCTTCCATCAGAATTTTGAAAGTGCTTTCACAGTCTTTCCTCTTAATTGTTGCAATTTTGCTTTAATCTTCTGCAGAGGCAATATAAACATACATGTTTATTTCATTAATCAAACTTAGGTCAGTACTAGAACAGATACAACTGCCAATTAAACAGGTGAAGAAAGTATCATTTATGCTTTGGTTTAAAAAAAAAGTAACAAAGTAACAGAATATTAGGAAAAAATGTTTCTTCAGGCAGTGAAGAGAATATTCATGAAAGGGCAGAAGAACTGATGAGATTTCACTATAAACCCCAAATTTGTAGAAAAAAAACCCACCTTAAACATCTGCTCAAGCAAGGAGAAAGAAACATGACCTTTACAGAAGAAAGTTTACCTCTGTTTGGAATTGTATGAGCTGAACGTTGCAAAAGTGTTATTTTCAAAGACAGTGATGCTTTTACGAGTTCTAGTCATGGTTTTTAGCTTTTATCAGGGTGACAAAGGATGCATGAATGACATTTCCTCTTTGTCTTCTTGTTCTGACTGTTGAAGTGGTCATCAGATACTCTGCAGTGTTATTAATGCCAGGGCATCCTGATAAAAGCAGAATTTGTGTTCCACAGTTATTAAATAATGAGTTGCCATTTCTCATTTCACTACTTGATAATGTTTTTGTAATTTGATTTCTTTTAAAAAAATACAAAGCTATAGACTACAACTTTAGCTAAATGATTTTCAGCAACCTGAGTATGGGATTGCTTTCAACACTGGAATTTTAGGGGGAAAACCTAACATGGGATAATATTTCTAGATATATTCAGAGTATTGATGGGATTTCATTACAGAACAATTAAAGAAAAGTAACTCTCCAGGAAGTATTTGTGAAACAATGGAACTTGCTGGTTTAACATACAATTTCACGTTCCATAATAAGGGATAAAAGGAGTTTTGAGTTCTGTAGTTGCTTTTGTAAAAGTATCATCAAAATAACTTCAGTTTACTTCTGAATTCAATTCTTCTGAAATTCATTGTCTTTTTAAGTGATCAAATGTAGAAAGCATGAGTTAGAATTCAAATTAGACAGAAGAGTAAAAATAGAGTTAATAATTAGACTCATGTACTTTCTTGTACTCTTAGGCATCAACACCTATAGAGCTCCCCCAAATGAAACCTAAAATTACTGAGGGCAGCAAGAGGAGAGAGCTTCTGTTCCGACAGTCTCTGGCTCCAAGTGAAATGGGGCTGGTCTCCCATCCAGTTCGTGATTCTGTTGTTCCCTCTGAGCCTGGAAGTAAAAATGGTCCCACAGCAAGTGCAGGAGAACCATTTCCAAGAGCCCATCTTCTATCAAAGCAAGAGACTGACAATTCGGATGAAGAACTAGATCTTCTTCTAAATCTAGATGCTCCTGTTGCTACAGAAAACAGACCTGTGTCAGATGCATTATCCTACAACAAATCAACTGAGAAAGACTTGAAAACAGATGTTAAGGAAAATGGTAAGATTTCCTTTCTCTCCATCATACGCTTACTTAATTTCCATCACTCTCTGTTTCAGTGATGTTTTTGGACTCTTGATTAGCCAGCTGTTATCACCAGTGTAATATTGCATTTCATTTATCTGGGGCTATATTCTGACCCATTTGTTCGTTTTCAAATTGAACTCTCCACTGAACTAAAGTTAAATAAAGGAAATCTCATTTTAAGTACTAAGAGAAGTTTTTGTGCAGAACAACATTGGTTGTAGAATTCATCAAAATTCAAAAGTGAAAAAAATTAATGTTCTGCTAGAGAACTTCAGGGAGAGGAAGAGAATTCTTTTCTACGTAACATTATTAGCCCTTAGTTCAATGTGCTACTAATGTACAGAAGAAACATCAGCTTTTTCTGATGGTTTGTTATAAATGCTATTAGCACACTTTACTAGCATTGATTTTACAAAACAAACAGACAAAATTTATGCAAAAGATTTCATATTTCTGAAGAATCAGCTTCCGTTTGATCGCATTCCTAGAAGTTATGCGATGGAGATGGGTTGCTACCCATCCCTGGTCCAGTAAGTAAGCATCCCAGGGCTGTAAGAGAATTTTTAGCATCTCTGATTTTTTTTTGTGTACAATTTTCTTACTATCTTAAAACTTTAAGTCCAAGATGACTGAATGTGTAAGATGCCACCACAGGCAATACTGCAAGTCTCGTTACTGAAGAGAGCCTTGCACTGCTCTCCTTTCAGTGGCATGTCACACCTTCTGCTCAAACACACAATGTAAATCTCTTAAGCACAGGGACTGGGATCATGCTGTAATAATTACGCAGCGCAAGCTGCTGTTGTGGCCTCCTGCTCCTCTTCTACATTAAACTTGGCATCAAACAGGATCACGAACAGATCGCAGTAAGGGGATTATTTACAATATGTCTGCTGCTGACCAGGTCCTGCCCCCTTGAATCACGTGGAAGCCACATTGCTCTGAGTGAATCATAGAATGGTAGGGTTGGAAGGGACCTCTAGAGATCATCAAGTCCAACTCCGTTGCAGCTTATTAAGCTACTGTTTTTGGAATGTGATATGCTATTCTTTAAGAAAGAGGAAATATGTTTAAATAGAGCCAGTTGTGCATGAAAAAGGGAAATTATCCAGGCCAAAGAGCTGGTATGGAATTGCTTCCAGATTTTGAAGTCTGTTCTTTTCACTTTTTTAGACACTTTAAAACCAGATGTGCCTGAAGAGAAGAGTAAAACATCACAGCAACAGCAAAGTACATCTAAAAATGTCACTGAGGAAGAGCTTGAAGACTGGCTGGACAGCATGATTTCCTGAAGCTCAAATACCCTTATGTGAATAACTGAATATTGCAAATATTAAGCAGAAAACGGAATCTTTCTTTATCTCTTTATTATTTCCTTTATCTTATTCACTTAACTCTTCAGCATGCCAAATGTTTGGTGTTATTTGCTGGCATTTTCTTTGCTAAAGATGCAGGCTACGGCACACTAAGAGAACAGTTATTTCAACTTGTACCTGCTCTATATAGTGTTTGAAATAAAGCTATGAATGAACAATGAGTATGTGTGCTTTTAGTCACCATCTTCATGCCACATCTCCATATTGCAGAAAAATGAGGAAGACACAAAAGGTAATATTTGGTTTATAATACTTTATGCAGTGGGCACTTTTTATTAGAAGAAAAAAAAATGCATAATCCTAGCAGCATCTACTTGCCGGTGACCATAGAGCATTGTTTTATTTTGGCCTAAGATTTAAATTGTATTTTTTCATACAGTGTATGTCTTTTAACAGCAGCATCTAATAAGCTGTTATTGAAGGTAATGTATAAACAAACTTCAAATGCAGTTTCATATGGAAAGAAAAGCAATACAGTTAGTGTTCTGGATGAACAGATCCATTAACATAAATAAAAAGTTTGCATAGCTATGTCTACAGAGATTTTAAGGCACTTAATGTTTCAAGGTTGACGGAGTGTTTGAAAATGTTTTATTTTTAACTGCTTAAAGCTTTTCAAGCTGTATCTTAATACATTCACTAGCAAATACTGAGGGGAAAAATTGGACAGTAGTTAGTCAAAATGTTTTTTGGAGGCATGGCCTCTGATGTTCAAGTTTTTAAATGTCAAATGTTATGCAGTTAAGACACCTTGTAGCCCTGTCAGCTGTACTGCTAAACACTAGGTTAACGATGTGGTAAAAAAGTTATCATTTCAGACCATGTTTGAACTGGAAGGCTTAAATTAAATGTTGGCATAGTTTTCCCTTTTATAATTAAAATTCCAACAAAAGATCTATTTAATTCGTGATAGGTACAAAAAGCCTCTGAAATAGTGCCAAATTTTATGTTATGTCTTGAAGTTTAAAGAATTTTAAAGCAAATACATGCTGTGAAATTACATCATGAGAATTATTTTGTATACTGGATCCTTAACAGTTCATGAAGAAATAATTTCTTTTGTGATGTTAGCCAAGTTGATCCTCATACTGTTTCCGGAAGCAGTCCCCTGCTGGGAAAAAATCCCAACATCTTTCTTGGTACATCTTCCATACAAATGACTCCTGAAAACGAGAAAGAGTATATATTTTAATGAACACCTTGCAGTTAGTCCTCTAGATAAACTTCTATCAATAACCAGGTACCGTGCCATGGAGTAGAAATGTATTGAAACTCAAGAATGTTTGTAAAAGTATTGTTCTGCACTTTATTGATTCCGTACCACTGAAATTTGAGCCATATTAGAAAAAAATGTGTAAGTGTAAATTAATCTCGTTACAGCAGGCAAACAATCTGTAGATATAAAGTGTTTTAGTTTGCTTGGAAAACATGGATATGTCGGACTTCCACAGTGTTTGTGTAACAGCTGCTTATTTGAGGTAAGATGTAATTAAGTCCTATCTATTTTCTCTTTTTCACATTTAGGACTTAACAACAGTAACTATACATACACACATCCAAATACCTCTCTATATCTACACATATATATGAACTTAAGAGTCTAACTCTAGTAGCTTAACTACTTAATATTTTGGGAAAAAAATAAAATAGGTATATTTCAAGGTTTCGTTTCAGAGATGAAGGCAAGATTACTAGTAACTGACTTCCAGGAGAGCTCAGCACTGGCAGAATGGCACACCACTGCATGCACTTCACCCCCTCCTGGTTTTTTAACTCTTCCTTCCCTTGAAGAAGACTCATGGAGGATGACACCTTGGTGGTACATCAGTTCCACCTGGTGGTACGCAGCTACAAGGCTGAGAAGGTAAGAACAATGAAAGATAATCTTAAGGAAAAAAAATTGAATTTTATTTTCTACTCACCTGGCCAGTGTGCTCAGTTTCATCCTTGTTAATGAGATACATTAGAAAGAACCTGAAACAAGCACATGAGGTGGTTACTAATGCAGAAAATGTAACGCCTCTGCCTAACTTTTCTTAGACTGGGGTATAGGAGGGAGACTGTGCCAGCCAGCAAAGCAGTGGTAGTGCTAGGCGTGACTACAGGGCTTATGTTAAAGGAGAAAATTCTGTCCTCCAGCACTTCTGATGAGGAAGTGCTAACAGATGGAAAATCTGTACAAGTGGAAATACATGGTTTAACATTTTCTTCATTTCTGTGCTAGGAGCAATACCTGAATTAGGCATATACCAACTCCTATGCACATATGCTCCAACATCTCACCTTGGAGGAGGTTACTATGGCTACTATGGAGGAAGTTAGAAGTGTGGCAAATACTTGGCTGCACCAGCTTTCCAAACGTTGATGTCATACAGCTCGTAAGCTGAGCCTGTTTGTCTCAGATACCTCACTCCAAGGTGAGTTTGAGCTTAATGAGGGAGACTGTAGGGTACTAACAGTGCTCTGTTTATATGTTCCACAACTCTTGGTTAGGCACTTCTGATGTGGTGCATTTGGAATTAAGCCTGGAGGTGCTTTCACTGCAAAGAAAGGAATGTATACTGACTTGAATGGACAGCCTGCCTAGGAATTCTAATATTAAGGAAATGGCCATTTTAAATTTACTGTGAATTACAAGTTGCCATATTCCAGTTAAGCAATCTGGTATAGTAAGAAAAGCTTGGAAATTTAGATTGGTACAACTATGTCTGTTAACAGAAATTTGCCTAACAAAAATAACGTGTGCAGCCTCCATTCTAGAAGGCACGCTTCTGCTCGTTTGTTGAATGTGAATTTTGAAAGTTCAGATGCAGGATTCTAAAGCCAGACTTCTAGAACATATCACCAGTTCGGCTGCTTTGTTCTGCTGGCAAGGTGCTCTCATCATTGTTGTATGAGTAACTAATGCTGCCAAACTAACTTTTTAAATATCCTTTTTGAACTGCTCTCTATTTACTAATGAAAGTAGAAGATCACTGTCTTGGGAGTCTGGGCAATAGTCTCGATTCCTACAAGGTTTCAGAAGGGTGCACTGTAGATTAGACTTGTGCATTATTCTTTGTAGATTATCTTTCGGGAATCTTCAAAAAATGATTTTTTTTTTAAAGGTTTGGTTTGGTTTTGTTTTTTCTGAGACACAAAAAAGGAACAGAGATATTCCTCAGTTCTACAGAATTCTGTTTTAAGATTGTGAGCACCGTGTGCACCCAAATTACTCCAGAGCTGAAAAGTCTCTATTGTAATTCCAGTAATAAAATATACTTACAGATAGTTTGCCAAGTTGTGTTCTTGCAAAGTATGTGTTTCAAAGCCATGTGGGGTTGTGTCAAAATAGTCGTTGCCGATTCCACAAATAAAGCATTTGGTCTGGAAACACAAGTTGTGGCAAAAAATGAATTTTAACTCAAAGACACTATTTTAACTGGTGTCAATCTAGAAGAATAAGAGTAATGGAAAATGTAGTGTGCTCACTCATACCTCCATATCTTCTCTCACTTGTTCTTGCTGGTCTCTTAATTCACCAAAAGCATCAATGATCAGACCTATATCAAATGGAAAAGTAGCAACACTTCAGTACTTCACAATATTCATATTGCAAGTAATGTCTGCCAGACATGTTCTACTGTCTTTGTTTAACATATTTGTGTGTGTTGAACAATTCAAGTTCTAGTAACAATCTGCTGATTTCAAGGCATCTAATGCTCAATTTAAGTTTCCGCAATCTCATCTCTTTTGTTCCCGTGAAAGAATTTAAATTTTATCCTCCTCCTCATGGAGCTCTTGTATCCCAGCTTTTGTTCAACAAAAGCAACTCTGTTTCCACAGGTCCCACAGCCAGTTTGTGATGCACCTTCACGTTTGAAGCATTATTCCTCTACTTCCTGCATATCAAGAATAGAGTTGGATTGTTCTGGGGACTGTGACATTTATAACTTTTTCTCCCTGTAGGTGTTTTACATTTTTTCTTTGCCACTGCATTGCCATAAACAAATGTTTTTTCCCTAATAGCCTTAGGTCAGTTTATATATCAAGTATTGAATACTGATACTTGTTGAACAGAAGTCTCATTCTCTGTAAACCACAACTATGAAACAATTAAAAATGCAAATCACTCTACAGAAAGGAGGAAAGGGATATGTGGCTATGGTGCCTCTCTCCATGCCATTTACCCTTTCTAAGGGCAAAATCTCCATTCTCCAGCCAACTGTGGTGGTTCCAAACTAATGCTGTGAATAGTGTCTACAGCAAGGCCCTCCGTGTTTAAATGATGATTGTTTATGGGAAGAATAGGGATCCTGCGCAAGCTGGATCATTGCTGGATAGTTGTCCAAATGTTCATAAACACCGTAAGCCAGATGAGTTGTGTTTCTTGTGCTTTGGCTTTGTGTAGTACTCAGACAATGCATTATTTACAAGTATAAAATTATTACTTTCAGAATTAATGATTTTATCAATTCTGGAATAAGCCTTTATAGCAATACTGTTAAACTTTCCTCAAACACAAATATGGTTTGAATACATAGCAGAAACTGAGTAAACTAAATTCTAACAGCCTTTATTAAGGTAAGTGATGATACCTTGAATAATGGCGAGTAGGATAACAATGACAAAGAAGAAAAATGTGATGTCAAAGACGATTCGATACATTTCATAAGGGTCTCCAGCAGGATCCTCAATTTCATCTCCAATGCCACCACCAGCTCTTACACCCACATACATATGGAATAGGTAACACTAGAAAGGAATAAGGAAAATTACAGATACTATAAATTACTCTGGTTGGCTTTAGTGTTGGTTTGGTTTTTCAGGGTTTTTTTTTTTAATTAATTTTGTTCTGCTAACTCCCTTCACAAGTTACAGTAACACATAATATCGTTCCTCATGTATCATACACACTGCTCTTACTTTTCAGACTAAGACCATTTAGGACATTCTTCTTGTATTTGTTACTGTATCCAACTATATTCTACCCCTTATTCCTAAGGTTCTAACTCACTCTGAGTAATAAGAGGACATCTTTTAAAGTCTTGTAATGGAGGTCAGAAATACTGGCAAATAGTGCCATGAAATAGATAGTGACATATTCACAAGGGGTAGATCTATCTCTGTTTAGGTGGTTTCTGGATAATTTAATTTTGCAATACTAGATGCCTGGTTTAGTCTATTGTAAATTATTTATGATCTAGCAAACACAGTCTGTGTTCAACTTGATGCAGAAGAAATCACTTTGCAGAAATATTGCTGTGTCATATTCTTTGAACATTTAAGTCTTCATGGAAAAATCTTTAGAAATCTGTAAGTATACTGAAATGGATTTTCCAGCTGGAGTGATATATTACTGATGTTCCTGTATTAATCAGCTACAGAATCTTGTAAACCACCTTCAGTCACACAACATGGGTTAAAAATAACAGAAATCTCTAAGCTCATCCAGAATTCTGCAGTTATATTAGACACCAATGCTGGTTTTAAAAAATTAGCATAAAAACCTGACAAATCTGGTCTTTCATAAGCAACAACTAAACAGAACTAGATATCTATTTTTATAATGCAACTTTAGTGTTGGTGTAAGATGCTGGTACTAGTTTAATTATAGTTCAAAGTATAACTTGGAAGTGATTCACCTCATTTGGTAGAGTGGTTTAAAATGTAATAGACTTTCATTATTCCAGTTACTCCTATATCTATTTTATAACTAGACCGTTGTATCTGTCTCACAGAGGGAGCAGTTGAATAATACTGCTTGGGCAGTTCTCATAATTTCTACCATTTCCATATCCAACTTGCCCTGAGTGTTTGAAAGAAAGTTCAAGAATAGGGAAGATCATTTTGTGAAGTCCATGACACATCTGTGTTCTGAGGGTATTTTATTCTTTGGTATATATCACTGGGCAGAGGGTGACTAGTCCATGGAAGAAATGAGCTTACCACAAACTCAGGATACTACATTCTTAGTACAGTAATAAAATTGAATCCTCTTCATACCATAATATGTATCTGTAGAGTATCTTGTAATACGGCATAAACATTCTTTAGCAACAGTGGAAATCAGAAGGGAAATTAATAGCATTAGATTAACACCTGTAATATGTTTTGATTTCTTCCTTCTCTACTCACCCTTGGCACCTTCCAGCCCTTAAGATTCTATGATTCTTACTTCATGACTAGGTTACTAATTGTAAGTAGTTTGGAGCATGCTTTTATAACTAGTGTTAATGATGTCTTATACTTCACACAACAAAAAGCTTGCACACTTGCAGACATCAGGAACAAACTGGGTTTATTTGTGTTGTGCCAAAACAGCTTGTTTTTGCAGAGATGACCTTTGGCTTGTCACAAAATTTCTTCCATACACTCACAGGGTTTGCCATCTTCACATGTAAAAGTGTTGCAGCAAACCAAATACCCACAGTATTTAGGAGAAAAATCCTATATAAAAAATCCTATATCTTCCTATACTGGTGAGTGTCATCTGTCTACTGTTGACACAGTAGACCACTGGAGAATGATGAGGGCATTCAAGACCCTTCAAATATTCAGAATGACATTGAAGAGGAAGAGGAGATCAATGGATTTAACAATAAAAACATCCCTTTTTGATTATCATGATCTTAACTATCCAGTTATTCAGGAATAAATTTGAAGCATGCTAGGGATGTCTTAGTTACCGTCATCATGTCATCACATTTCATGTCTGGTTCATCTTCATCTTCACTTTTGTTGTAGAATTTCCGGAAGAAGTTGAACGCCACAACAGTGTAAAGGTACACTACTACAGCCAGGAGTCCTACAGTAAGCACAAGCTGTGGATCGAGACAAGACATGAAAGCAGGTTTCAATTTCCTTCTGTCAGCAGTGGTAGGCTAACTCAGTGTACTTTGCCAATGAAGAAACTAAAGCTAGCAGTTAGGATAGCTTTGAGGTCTCCCTAATACTTGGATCAGTGTAGAGGTGGTACTTTATCTTGCTCTCATGTGAAAATTAAAAACAGTATCAAGAAATTGATGTTTCCGTCTTTCTGAGCTATATGCATACATACTAAATAGCAGAACCATTGTTTCAGCGGTAAATAGAAGTTAAATTCTAGTAAGTTGAAAAACTGGGTCACAGTGAAAATTAAATGATAAAACATTAAACATAACTCCTTTAGTTGTTAGTTTGATCAATAATTTCGACTGAGTTACTATGTCTTATCAAGGGCCACTTTCTGTTCCAAAGCTGTCTAGCAAAGCCATCAATAAAGTGGATAGAAAATCTTTCAGGTAACCAAAGAGTAACTAATTTCCAGGTCCAAATAAAATCTTTAGGTGAAAAAGTGTATCAGACTAGATTATTTTGTTTGTTGGAGTTTGCATTAGAAGGTGCAGCTCTGGAGAGGAGCTACCAAGGCTTTGTGTTTTACAAAGTGCAACAATGGGTATTATTACTTTTTTTTAAAAAAAAAAAAAAAGTATTGAACAGTTTATCACTTTGTGCAGATCTCTAACTATGCTCTGAAAGCTAACTTTTCAACTGAAAAATATGCAGCTGACTTTCAAAAAGAAAAGCAGGATTAGAAAAACTAATCTTCACTTCTTAAAAGCTGTGGTTGTGAGTTGAAACAGCTTTGTCAATTATGCTCAGTTTTGAGTATTCAATTAAGAAATATTTCATAAAGAAAATATATCAAACATTAACTTAAAAGTAATATTACATTGGTCATCCTGGAGGAAAATGAAGGGGATAAACCCAGAAAACATTCTCATATGTACTATCCTAGAAACTTTCTTTCCTGATAAGGGAAGAGACTTCCATTGGCCAATTTCTGCTGAAAGAAAGGATTAACCAAACATAAAAGATATAACAGATTTAAGCAAAGGGGACATTCTTAACCTTCTTCCAAAATGTTATGTGGTTTAAAATGTTTTGGCAAGTCTAACAGGCTTTAAGAGTGAGCTTAGAATTTAAGTTACACGTTCCATTTCCTTCTCATTTGTGGTATCTTTGAAATTAAATTTTGGGGAAGCTCTGTTGGATTTCTTAAATGTAAGTTAACAAGTGTGTTGGTGAAAAGCTTGGGGTTTTCTGTATGCCAGCTAGGAACATAGAGCCTTTAGAGATCAAAGAATGATTCCCTGCATGAGTCCTAATAATTAGTTTTAGAAGTAGATTTTATTAATCCAATTTTTTTCATGACAAAATGACTTACATACTCCACTGTGCAGAATGTTCACAGCTGTAAGCATGCTCTTACCAGGTTAGTATTGAAATCTCAGCATCCAGATTATTATTACTGCTGTAGCTAAGGAGAGATTGTTATCACCAATCAGTTCATCACTAGAGCACAGAGAAGGTGCTGGTTAGGTCAAAATTCATATTCCTGTGTTCTTCTCAAATGATGCATTTTTCTGTTGTGTACAAAACTTTAGCTATCACAATTCTGTGGGTATAGATCATTATAATTTCACAGGATTTAGCATATTAAGTGTGCTGAAGACACAAAGGGATCTATTCTTTAATCTAATCATGATCAAAATGGATTGCATTCCAGTATTTTCTATATGTATCACAAGCACTGCTGAAAACAAAAGCATTTTGTAAACTTGTGTGGGTAGCACAAACCTGCTTGCCATTGTGAGTGACTGAAGACAAAATTGTTCGCAGTGTCTTGAAACCCATTGCAATATCCAGCAGATGAGCAGCAAAGAAGAAGTTGTTGTAGTGCCCGAGGATTGACATAGTTGTGTACCAGGCCAAGTATAAAAATGACTGCAGAGAAAGTGAAAAGTGGAAGAAAGTTAGCAGGTACTGATGTCCACTACTGGATGCAGAACTGAACTTGCTTTTAGTCACTCAAGCTACGAAATATAGTAATACCATTGTGACCTGATTTGAATCAGTATAAATGTAATAACTGTTTTATATGTTAAAAAGACTTACTGTGTCTCTTATCACCTTCACTGGTCATTTGAGTGTAATAAACACTCAAAGCTTAGTTATGCTTGTAAGACCCCTATCTCTCTTTACATATTGAAATACAGTCTTTAATATATACATAATATCAAAATTCCCTACCTTAAAATTGCTTTGGTTAGGGAGCCTGTTACACAGTACTTTAAAATTTAATACTGATTCTGGAGGGGAGAAAATGCATTGTATTGCTCTTGAGACCTTTGTTTAGGTCTTAGACCACACCATCCACAACACCCAGAAAACCTAAGGTACATAATACAGCTGATTTTTTTTTTTTTTTTTTTTTAAAGCAATGAATCTGAAACCACTTTGATGTCAAAGCTCATCTTACAGAGCAATGGCTCAGTGTGATTTTAGTGTACGACGAATGCATAGGTCTTCACTTGATTTACCTTGGCTGCCATATTTGTTTGGCAACGCTCAAGAGGATACAAAAGAAGATTCAGAAAAAAAAAAATTATCAGCAACATCTTTTCAAAGAGGAAGGTATGAAAGCAAATAATTAACTGTGTCAGACAGATGATTCAAGCATAAAAGACAGTAACTTTCCTTAGATTGTACTTGATTTCTACAAAATTAAATTAATTTACCACTATCTTCCAAAATATTCACAATGGCTATTCCCCTTTAGAATCAAAAAAGAAAATTCTAACTATTTAAGCATTTCTCTGCATTGCAATATTATCTATATATGTTTGTTTAAAATAAAAGCAGATGGTGGAAGAATTACAATCATGTTTAGAGAAAATGAAAGGATATTTCTTCTAGGCTAACATACTCACATTATCGGTGAAAACAACTCCAAGCTTCCATACGTGGTATTTTGTATCAATGGAGCTTAACCTGGAAAATAAAAGGTTTTTGAAATGCATCAAGGTCAAAATGAAGTATTGAATTCTGCAAGTACAAACAACAGGCAACCTCAGTTTGGCACTTCATGTTTGTCTGCTGAAGATGTTAGCTACTATTTGAGTGATGTACGTGCTTCATGTTTCAGAGAGCATTCATTACCTCAGAGCACCCATACAGAGTTTCTCAACCACTGAAACTGGTGGAATAATTTTGATAGGAGTGATGCTGTCATATTCAAGACTTACAAAAAGTAAAATCTAAAAATGTTAAAAATGGTGAAATGTGGAACCAGCATTGCTTGAATTCAAGAGATAAGTGTTCCAGCTAGTGTAAAACTTTGCCAAAATTACTAAGAGAAAAGCTAATGTCTTCTGCAAGATTCTAAATATTTTATTAGCTATTAGTTGAATGAGTCATGAGAACGGAAATTCTCTGTGTGTGCCTTAAATATTGAGGAAGCCAAACTCTTGTAGGAGCCTAAATTATTTGGGATTTGGATACTTTCAGGCTCTCATCTTCACTTATGGATTAAGTCAGGATAACATCCCTGATTTTTTTTCTAAATACCTGACATGTAGATGGTTGTAATCAATGCTGCTTCTGTCCTTTGGTTTATAAATGAAATTTGTTGTAACACCTGAGAAAAACTTTTAAATGCTGCATCGATTGTTGCTTAAAATAAAAGAGTACCTGAATACATCACTCAGCATCATCTCACGTAGTCTTTTTTTTTTTTTCTTACTAATACAAGTAGGTTTGAGAACAAAGTAAAAGCTTTTTTTACTTCCACACTAGGAAGTCTTCTCCATTTGAAATTTTCATGCTGAGGAAAACATTACTATGGCTACAATGTGAAATCCAGTTTTATCTTTGACAGTGAAGTCATGCCAACACATTATTAGTCTGTGAGGTTCAGAAACTGTACCATGACACAAGAGATGCCTCTTCTGGTTCACTCTCTTCCACTGGACTAAAATCAAGGGCACTTTTGTCCAAACCCAGAAGTTCTGCTATGCGCTCTGCTCCATATAAGTCTCCATACTTGTTAATAACCTAAAAATGGAATAAGAGAAATTTTTGCTCAGAGAAAGACCTTGGTGACATTCACCATACTTTGAGCAAGCAGTTGTCAGAGACTTTTTTTTTTTTTTTTTTAAAAAAAGCCTTTGGCAATTAACACTACTAGAACAGTCAGAACTCCCAGGAAGCCAGGCAGAGGGAGCAGAGAAAAGGAAAATAGAAGCATTAAAGGCTATTATCTGAAAGCTTATGTATAATTTGCCATCATTTAAGATGGCATGTTTTTCTTTTTTTAGGTGGATGAGGGGGCTTCGTATCCTAAAGATGACAATGACTGTAAATTAGACCTGAGTGGCTGATTGACAGCACAAAGTTATTTCAAATGCCTGAGTCTCGGAAGGAAACCACAGCCTTCTGTCTTCCTCCCTCCTCCCACCCACGCTACAGCTGCCTGTTCACCTCAGACATTTACCACAACACTGACTTTCATAAAACAAATGTCAGTTCTCAGTTATTTGTATATTTATGTGTACAGAAATGTATTACAGATACCTCTCCAAATAAACTGAACAGCGGATCATTGCTTTGACTAAAAGAATAGAAATGTAAAATGCCTACCTTCCGTTTCACAAATTTGTCCCAGTAATTGTTAGGAAAGGATCTACATAGATAAGGCAGAGATATTTCAAGTTATTTAATTTCTTAGGAGAAAAAATCAACAAAAAAGAAAATATCACATTCCTGATGACAGCAGATTTGGGTAGCTTTTCATTCACTCCCATGCTGCATTTTGAACTATTAGAACGCTTTGTGTAGACAGGAGCTCTTATTAATTATTAGTTATTAATTTGCTGCAATATCATCTTCCCCCCCCCACACCCCCTTCCTTTTTCACATCCAAAAATATGATTGACTACAAAAGGACACTAGGCTAAATATTCTCACCTAATGAGCCTAACAATAATAACAGTGTAGTCATTGTAATATCATACATCAACTACATAAATACTTTTTTTGGCTAGGAGCAATAATCAATATAGACAATGATTTACAGAGGAAAAGAAGACAGTCTTGTATCATAAAAGTTCACTGGATTCCATTTCAAATAGAGAATCTGTTGACAGTTTGTCAACATAAAATAAAAAACATGTTAAAAAAACCCAGATAATTGTGAAGATCATTTGGCAAAGACATAGGTTAGCGGAATTCTCAACTATATCATATTGTTACTGGATCTGACATCCCAGAACAAGATAAGGTAAAAACCATTTTATAATTCTGAAGCTGCCGGATAGTTCAGCTAAAGAACTTTTTGCATCACCTGCCTCTGAGCAGCCATACCTGCACTGGTAATTAAAATAAAAGCTATTGTATATACATAGGAGAAAGAAAAAATATATATCATATATATGGAAGTATCTGTACGATATATGTATCATATGTACATTATGTTGGTTTTGAAGAATGCCAATTAGCATGAGATATTAAAAACTTTCAAGTTTTTCTCTCCTTGTTTCTTAGATGTATCACAGAGTTGAGCAAATAGGCAGGAAGGTAAAAAGAAAAATAACTGCTTAAACTAAAGGACAGTATTGATGGAATAAAGCAAATGTTAAGTTCAGAACAATATTATTCTAGGGCGCTGTCCTGCTAGGGTGTGAGGCAAACTTCCCAACTCTTGCTCCATGGTATATTCTGGTCCAGTGGGTCTATTATTTCTTTCCTTGATTTCTCAGACTTTTAAGTAATGTATGTCTCTAAAGTACCTGACTTGTAGTATCTGTCTCCTTTCCCACAAACTCCTAACAGTGCTATATTTATCAGTTTTGTGTTTTATCAGTTTAATATATCAGTTTTTAGGTTTAACTACTTCACTTTTTTTCAGTTGTAGAAAGTGCATGTCAGAATATACACAACATTGGGCATGCTACACCAACGACACAGTGATGGTACAACACCTGCACTACACCTCAAGAGTCAGTTCCCATCAGAGAGAAGGATTATTCTGCTTAAATTAGCCTTAATCTTTTATTCATCGTCAGTAGATAGTGTGACATGCTGAGAACAGGCTGTACAGCCTGTCGGTTGGGATAGCTCATGAATTCATGCTTGTTTTCACTGAAGACAAAGTGACTGCATGTTGAGATAGATTGCTATAGAAATGGATTGAAAATTAAGCAAGCTGTCCAGTTTCCCAATTACTTTCCATTGTAACTTTAGTAATATGTGCTAGTCTGCATTTGTAACTGGAGTTAAGGAAATTAGTTTAATTAAGGAATTAAGGAAAATCTCTACATTCAGGTGTATGAAATCAAAGCATTTAAGAATTTCTGATGGTTTAGACATTCTAATTTTAATGAAAGCATTAATGGCACTGCTTATAATGCACAAAAAAATGGGTATGACATTAAATAGATATTTTATCTATTTGGCAGCATATTATCACTCTGAGTTGATTCTTTTTACTGGCTTTTTTATGTAATACTGTTGGCTAGTTTGTGCAGGCATTAACTGCTTTGTGACTTGTAAATAACTTTATGCTTTTACGATAGTTAGGGAAAGACAGGAATCTAAAAGCCTGGGTATGCTAGTACTAAAACATGATTCTAGTAGTTTTGAAAGAATAAATTCTGAAAAAGAGCTGGTAGACAAAGCATTGTTTCAAGAGAAGAGAGTTGACTTGTGTTTTTCTGTGTCACTCCTACAGACTGCTGCAGCTTGCTGATATTTTTTCTTTCTCTTGCCTACACTTGTATCATTCACTCACAGAACAGCAGGTGAGTCTCCTACAATCAGTGTATGACTACTACGGTGTTTGCTAATGCATACAATGTGACAGTAATTCCTGTCAAATTGTGGTTTTAAGCTAGTTTTACTTCTCTTGTCACATGCAAATTTTGTTAGCAAGAAATAGGAAAGGGAGGCAGGAGAATTCTGCTATACAATATATGGATACCAAATCGAGTCACAGAATAGGTAGGAAGTTATCTTTTTAAAAACTTCTCAGTAGTGACTAATACTTGGAATGTCTTGGAGAGAGATTGTGAAGTAAGATGCACAATCCTTGCAAACCCTAGAAAAATGAAAAGGAGCTGGAATATACACGTTATCATAGTATTTCACTAAACAGATAAAACAGGATTTCACAGTAGAATCGACTACTGTAACATCCAGCATGAGGTGAAAAATGCCTTTCTTTTACAGGAACTATGGAGCAAGTGGACAGGAAAGGTTCTAGAACAGTGGCATAAAGAGCTATAATATTTACAAATAGATTACATATAACCATTTAATTTTACATACGGAGTATTTATAACCAGGCGATCCCACTGTCCTTTAATATCATCTTCAGATGGCTGTTCAGTTATGTAGAGTCCATCAAATTCCAGCTTTCTAGCTACCTCCTTTTCTCTCTTGAATACAACCAGAGGGACCTATGAAAATGACAGTGGACATCTTTGTCATGTTTTATATATTTTTAGAAGCCATGACACCTACCTGCAGTATTAAGTATTCCCCGTAATGCTGTATAATAGCAAACATCACACGAGCCTCTCCCATGAGCAGACCAATATCTAGCCAGTCTCTGAGCTACAGCCATCTAGGAAGTTCAGGTCAAAGCACACACCTTGCGCACCCTCCCCTGCAGTTTTTATTGCCGAATGAGATGTTACATGGTATGGAATTGTCCTTTGGTCCACTTGGGTCAGCTGTCCCAGCTGTGCCTCCTCCCAACGTACTCGTCCAGCGGTGGGAAGCAACAGCGTGGGTAAAGCAAAGAGAAAGCCTTCACACTGCAAGCACTGCTCAGCAGTAAGCAAAGAGTGGGTGTGTTACCAACATTATGTTAACCACAAATCCAAAATACGCTGCCATGAAGAATGTTAACTCCATCTCTGCTAGACTGAGTATATGAGGAAAATATCTACATATTGAATAGTGAAAATTTGTAAACTAGGTACAAATAGGTATTCCAATATTAGCCAAAAAAATCACTTTGGGACATAGGTGATTATTTAACAATAATATTGTAATTATATAATGATGCTATTTTTTAACAAATCATAGATTAGTAATAAGATTAACAACTTGCCTTTAAACAATAGTAGCCAATCACACAGACAAAGGAGATTACAGTATGAATAACTGCCAATGCTCTGAGAGCTGGTGCCATGTAACCTGTACTTTCTTCTAAAACAAAAAACACCATGCCCTCCTCTTCTTCCTCTTCATCAAAAGAGTTCCAGATATTAGAGTCTTCCTCTACTTCGTCAAGTGGCTCTTCGGTCACCTGAGAGAAATTTAAGCACATTGAAAACTCACAATAAACTTTTGCTTTACAAATGACAGATTTCCTTAATGACAAATGACATTTGCAAAGCCTGCTCATGGGAAGATGACAGAGCATTAACTTTGAACAGTAATGTCCTTAGTTTTCACAGCACAAGTCTCCACATATCTTCTGTCACTGAAAAGAAAATCTAGAAAAAGCAAGCATGCACATATGATAGTTTACAAAATCTCTCCCTTGACACTGCAGTAGCAAAAACAAACCAACAATGGAAAAGTTATGCAAAATAATAAGCAATGACAGGGTTCACCACTACATCTGAATTTAGAGTTATGTTATAATCTACATTTCTCCTGGTTACAACTGTCTAGAAAGAAACAAAGTTGTCACATGGTCAATTTGTATATTGTCCATAATTCCTTATTTCATGACTGTTTACTGTTTAGAATATACAGTACAGTATACAGTTTAAGAGTTTATACAAAAGCACAGTACAGTAAGTACTATAGTAAGTAATAATACTGTATTTAATTAGTATCTTGTAAATACTCCATACCACAATGCTGACATACGGCCCTAAATTCTTCCAGCGACTTTAAAAACCTAGCCTTTAAAATAAAAACCCTAAGTGCCCTTCTGATATCTTTATCTGAAAGCTGAAGTCTTGCTCAGTCTTATCTGACTCCCACTGACCCATTCCTATCTATGACAGATGGACGTGTAATGATAAACACAAGCTTTTGTCCTCGCTCTGCAGCAGAATAGGTTGTTGGCCGATCCACACAATCCAATGAAAAGCAGAAGAGAATGGAGAGGAAAGAACTGGCATAGACAAAAGCAGACCTTTCTGGGCCTACCTTTGAAGCATCTTCTCTAACCATATGGGATGGAAAGAGAGAGGCGAGAAGGGAGCATTAAATAGCCCCAATGGTCTTTCTCCTGGAAATGGTGCATATACATTCGATTCAGTTTTCAAGAGCCTTTTGCATCTTTACCTGCCCTGTCTCCAAGACTATAACTGTGTAATAGGAGTTGTTTTTCAAGATACTTGAGAACAGGATTTAGTTACTTCTAGGCTGATTGTTCAGCCAGCTGCTTTTGTCTTCTCTGAAGTTTTGGTTGTAAACAACAGAACTAGAAAATGTGGTACTGGAAAACACAAGACTTGTCAGCTTACTGCATATTGCACCCTGTGTCTAGAAGGGGAAATCAAAAAGGCTGGATTCCAGGATAAAGATAAACAAGGACTTTCGTTTTTCAAATACAGAGATTGTGAAGATTCAGGAATAAAATTAGTGAAGGCTGCTGAAGAAGTTCTACTTTGTATTATTGGGTTATATGCCAGAACCTGAAACAACTCATTAGATTCAGGGAAACCCATAAGATTGAAGTAGGGATGTGTAACCTTCTTCATCAGTAGGATAAGAAAAGAACTGCAGCCTACTTTCAAAAGGTTTCTCTTGGTTTATCTATCTTCTACCTGCTCATACCATATTCATATGCCTGCTCATATCAATGAAGGTCTGCATCTCTGTACAGAAATATCTTCTTCATCACAACAGTCCTGAACAACTCTATTGTCAACATTGACAAAAAAAATGGAGAAAATTAGTATGACAGCAGAATTATACTCTGCCATGGAAACACAGAATAGGAAAAAATGTATATTTGATTTTCACCAGAGATCACTAAATTCATGACAAAAATATGAGAAACAAAATTAAATGAAGTCAGCACTTCCCCCTCTCACCCAAAATCCTGGGCCTGAAAGGCATGAAAAAAAAATCCAGTATAACTAAAAGATATGAATTCATCCAGTAAAATCAAAACATTAATCTGATTCTGAAATTGTGTATAAACCATTTCCTAGTTGAAAATTAATATAGTCAGTAGAAAAAACAGAAATATAGTCACTGAGAATAATCAAGTGAACTGAAGTATCTGAGTATTTAAAACAAATGAGAGATAAAAATGCAGTTTTGACATTTAAGTTATTTTAGTTGGATTTCAAGTTTCCCATGAGAAGATTAACAATCCAAACAATAACAGACTTAAGTAAGGAAGTGAAAAAATGCCTAGAAACACAAGCTCAACTATAAAGGACGAATTAAATAAATATATTTTCATTCATACTGAGTAAATTAAAAGCAAAATAGATTTAATATCACAACTTTTGATGACAAAATTTAAATGTTATTTTAACTATTTATATGCTTAAGCTCACATTTGAAGGCCATATGATAATGATTTTATTAAACAAGCCTTGAAACTACCATTAAATATTTATTTGGAAGTAACCAAAATAAATTTAAAGAACAATACATGATCTTACCTTGTAAAACAGAAGAATAAAGTTGATGGCAAATGCAACAAATAGAGCAAGAAATCGTAAGTTATAAAAATTTCTTGCCAAGTAGTGCTGAAAGTAAAAAGATAAATAAAATTTTAAAATTAATTAGAGGTGGCCCGAAGGTAGCAAAGTTTCTAAAATATTATATACAAAATTGTGATAATTGGGTTGCCTGCATACACCAGATATAATAAGCAAGGGCATTCCTTGGCAGCCTATTCTCCTATTTCATAGTAAACAGGATTAAAAAGAAGGGGCTTAAAATTGCAAAAGGGAAGACTAAAATAGAATATTAAGGAAAACTTTCTAGAAAGAAGTCTGGAAAAGAAATGTTAGACTACTGGAATAAACTACTTGAGAAGGTTTCAGAAAGTTCATTATTTGACATTTTTAGGAACAAAGAAAAATCTTACAGAAAATAGAATTACAATATTCTAGAAGATAGATTATGGAAAATAAGGAATTCTTGACAAGGAGGTCAAGATGTTAATCTATCCTTTCAGACCAAGATAGGAGTAATTACAGACACACTTTATTCATGAACCCTATGAAGTTACAAAAATCACAAAAGACTGAATACTTGAAAACTCATGTCAATATTTCTTTTATGATGACATTTCTTTCTTCAACATCCAACAAGCATTCCATATTACAAAAATAAAATGTCAATGACTAAAAGAATGAAAAAAAAAAAAACTTACAAGCATTTTTGTTTGATAAATTTCCAAAGCTTTGAAGAAGTTGGCCATAACAGCCTCCGGTTTCTCAATTTTTTGTCCATGCCTTCGCTTCTTCTTCTTCATTTTTCCCTCTTCCAGCTGCTCAGATTGTACTTCTTTTGCTTTATCTTGTTTCTCACCATCTTCCATGCTAGAAGAAAGGTTGGCTAGGTATTCTTGTTTAGATAAATTTCTACATTTTAAATGCATTCATTTAGAAGGAATTCTAGTTCAGAAAGTTTGGCTTTGAAAGTTAGTTTTGACACTGGGAGAAAATTTATTCTAAGTAAAAACTTGAGGTAGGCAGTAAACACAGAGTGAAACAAAGTGACCTTAGTTTCAAAAGATATCCAAGAATAGAGTCATTGTGGGGAGATTAAAAATGTTAAAAAGCCTAAAACCAAGCAGAAGTTGCTGTGCCAAGTGCAAAGTGGATGTTTGCCAAAAACAGTACATAGTACTGTACATAGATGTACATAGTCAATAAAAGGAACATAAAAAAATCTAAGAGTTTGTGTCTACTTTCTTGAGCTGAAGAAGAGCAATAAAACTACTGGGATTTGGTACACAGTTTCAGAAAATGAATTTGTTTCAGTGAAGGCAAGCACTGTTGAATGGGTAACAACAAGGAAGTTTGCTTCAGAAGGTCACACCTTGCAAAGTCTGTGGAAAGTGACAACCATTCCTCCTGCACCACTGAACTGCCTTTGTGAAAATGAAGCGTCAAGACCGTATGTAGTAAGAGAGGAATTCAGACGTGTGCTCTTCCGATCTGCACCACTGAACTGCCTTTGTGAAAATGAAGCGTCAAGACCGTATGTAGTAAGAGAGGAATTCAGTTACTGAACTGAAAAAAAAAAGCTGAATTTGCATACATTTAAAACAATATTGAAATATCAAGGTGGTTGAAAGTTTTAGGCATGAGGATAAAGAAATGCAACATGTAGTTCACTTTATCACACTGCTAATGCAGAAAGAACCTTATGGTGCACGTCTATGAATGTGCTTATCGTTGTCCAAAAAAGTCCCTGTCCAGCCTCAGAAATGTAAGCCACTTAACCTCAAATTTTTAAGTTGAAGGCATTTTGAGTATTCTGCAAAAGTACTTGAGAGGAAAATTAAGCATAGCAGACAGGAAAAGACAACAGGGAATGCAGAATAAAGTCCAATAAAGTAACAGAGGTAGAAAGAGATGATGCTTATGGAAAAAAAGAGATAAAGAAGTCTATGATAAGAAGATGAAATTTTTAGCAAAATTCCTATATATTTATATATTGCTTCAATGAGACATGAGTGAATACACTACTAGTGTCTAGATCAGGAGACCAAAATCACTCAACAAAGAAAAAAAGTCCAGCAGTGATGATATCTAGCAAAAGTTTTGCTGCGAGGATGCTGTGGGAGACAATGTCAAATGGTTTACTGAAATCAAGATAAATCACATCCTCTGCTCTGCCAATGTCTCTCCACCTTGTCTATACACATACATATACATGGATTTGTATATACATACATAGAAACATTTACATGTACAGAGATACTTTTCAGACAAGCTGTACAAAGTGCATCTGCTTCTAAAATATTTATCCCAATAGCATAGGTTAAATAATTTAACTTTAGGAGGTAAGCGGAAAAAGATAAATGAGACTGAAGTAAACATGAACCAATATAGAATATGAAGAAATAAATGACATATAGCTGGGAGATCTTTTGCATGTGTCTACAAATATTTTAAGGGCATTCATCAAGCTGCAAACCTACTATGTGGCTGCAGGTCCAGAAAGACGGCAGCCTTCTTAAGAGTGAGATGCTGCACAAGCAAGGCCACATTTTAAGAATTGTTTGTAAGGCACTGATACGTAGGATGAACTGGAGAAATGAATGTATCTGCTGCCATATTCACACCTTGAGAACACATAAACCAGCAATAATAAAAATTGGTTGTTTAGTCAAATCTTTTTTTTTTTTGACGATCAACTATCATTACCTGAAAATTGGAAGTGTAAGTAGGAATCATGACAAGTTGCAGGGTTGATTTTTTTTAAGACTGGTGCTCATTTTTGAAGGTAGTTATGGGAATTTTTAAAAAGACAATAGCCACAGAATGACGTATGCAGAATTGCTAAGGGCCAGGTAATCAGATTACCATGTTGTTGCCCACTGAGATGGTCTGCCACCTCTTAGGGACTGTGTTGGCTTTCAAGATACTGTGAAGACAAAGTATACATAAAGTGCTTTTAATACTGAGCATTGCTTGGATTCTTTCTGGCCAATTTATCTAGTATTAGAAAGTAGCAAGGAATTAAACAGGAACTGTGTGGAAATAACTTACTCAGCCTTCTCAGCTTCTGCTTTTCTTTCTGTTTCAGCTTCTTTTGCAATTTCAGATATCTGCAAAAAGTAATTTAATTGTCAAAAAGGATCAACGATACCTTTACTGTTTTCAAAAAAACTAAATAATTGACACTTTTCACTTTCAAAATATTAGATTTGAAAAAATAGCTCAGAGCAGTGAAAACTGCAGGAATTCTTCTGAGAGCCCTTCCCTGTATAGTATTATCAATACTGTTAACTAGATCAGCTGGCTGAACAACCTAAAGTATTTAATTCTATATAGTTATCAGACAGAACATGTGACCAGTTGATGATGAAGGTAACTACATCCTGATCATACCTTAATACAAAAGTCACTCACAAAGACTGACTGCAGTTACTGATTATGTGGAAAATGAGCATCAGTTAGCCTCATGCCAAATACATTATTCATATCAATGACAGTATCAACAAATCTGAAAAAGATCTAAGTAATTATTAGATATTTCAAAACTTAATTACTTTGTCAAGATCAACTAATGCAATTGGAAACAGACAAATATTTAAACAACTTTGCCTGATGTGCTATTAAACCCTCACAACCATCTAAGTATGTGTTTACAACATTCCCTTGAGATGAGGAAAAAATCAACATACAGTTTTACAGATGGCTAACTGCAGCACAGAAGCTGGGGCCTAGATTTCCAACACCTTTAGGCTCACTGTTGCAAGACCAAGGTAAACTCATTTCAAATGCAGTTTTAGTAGCTAAATTTTCCTGGAAACTGAGGAGATGCAGGCTTAAAAGTCCTAGACTGCCAAATGACTCTGAAGTGCCTAAATTTACCACTCACTTTTGAAAAAAAATATTTTAACTCTTTGCTCTCTTAGGTACTCTCTCAAAGTGCTTAGATGCCAATTGTCTGTTGGTGTATTCCCCTACATTTCAGGTTAATACATAAATATATAGTTATCTAAACTTCCCACATTGCTCACCTGGATGGCCATCTCTTGCACATAAGTAGTGAAAGAACCTATGATAGAATCTATCGACCTTGCCTTGTTTATCTCACCTCTTATCTGTGGAACCTCATCTAGTACATGTGATGGAAGGAACGTGATAGAAGCATGTATAACTCTTGCACGAACTGTTTGCCCTAAGACCTCAGGCTGGTGGAGGGTAATTGAGACATCATTTGGTAACAACGGGAAGGGTGGGGGAAGGATGAACAAATCCCTATTCATCCTCTCCTTTCTTCTATCATGTTCTCTGTCTCCTTTCCATGCTGAACAGCTTAACCTACTTAATTCAATACACAAGATTTGTTTCATATCAAGTTTTGATAACTTTTTGACCTTCACTGAAACTTCTCTAGTTTTATCACAGGTTTTTGAAAGGAGGGAACCTGGTCTTCAAGTCACAGACAGATGGACTTTGGGTTCATGAAGCACAGTAATTTTCTAGGGGATTCCTCTTTCTTTTCATTTCTCAACAATTCAAAATATCAGTTTAATTTTTTTATCTGCACTGACTGACATTTTCGTTGAACTGATATGTCTGTACATCTCCCAAGATTTCATACCCAAACAGTAACAATAAGCTCAAAATCCAATAGTTATATGTAAAAAATATAACTTTTCTTCTCGTATACATCAGTGATTTTCATCTGCTATTTTAAGGCAACTGTGCAGTTAGCTCTTGATTTTACTACTATGAATAACTAAGATTTGGCAACAAACTCTGTAAGTTCACTACTCCTTTTCCTTTTTTTTGTGAACCCACATGGTGCTCAGGCACTGGGAATTCCTGGGGAATTTCACAGTAAAAACTAAGTCTTAACAATCTTCATTGTATACAATGCCATAGATTATTTTGCAGTTTCTCTGTCTATATAGTAATGTCATTGACCTTATCACTACACAATTGCTTTTCCAGAATAGAGGCAACCTGCTCTTTCTATCCATTTGTGCAAATTTTGTCACTGTAAATGCTTAAGACATAGTGACTTCCTGAAGTGAATTTTTGATTATTATATTGCTATTTCTTCTCTCAGCTTTATTTAAGAGTTATATCCAGTGCTCTCACTCTATTACTTGACCTATTCATATATACAATGTGAAGAGCAGTTTCTACAATAAAGAATTAGTATAGACATTATTTTGTTAAGTTTCACTAACATTAAAGGTAAAAGCTGAATAAATTGCATAAATGAATTCACATTAATGACTCTAAGTATCTGCATAAATTATTGAGCATTTTTATCAATATTTACAAACAAATCTCAGTGAAATGTATAAATCAAAGGATAGCAAAGAAAATTCCAAAATACTTATTCAGATCAAAAGTATTTACTTCAACTATTGTTGAAGAAAATTCTAAAATATTTACCTGCTGAGATCTTAAAGTTAAAACTACTTCTAAATACCAACCACGTTATATTTATGCTAAATAAGACAGGATTTTAGAAGGGTCTGATTTTTAAGTACACACATTTTAAAAAAAGAGAAGAAAACCAAACAAAAATATATAGTTTGATTGATAAACAAACCTTGGATGAAAAAATAGACTAAGAAATTGTACAGCAGAGGTTTGTCTTGAAAACATCTAGAACACATACCATAAAGAGGTGGTTTATTGATGAGAAGAAAGATATATTTGAATAACAAGTAAAAACAGATCTGAAGCGTAGAGTGAAACATAAGGCCTTCCAAATATGATGAATGCACTTGGGTTTTGACATTTAGCTCAATCCATTTTTAAAGAGAATGATAAATTATCTTTAGCTCAGTGAAAAAAATATATTGTTCATAAACCAGAATAGAAGTAAATAATGATTATATAGTAATTATTAAAGCAACAATAAATTCAGGCAAAATTATTTCAATTAATAGGATAAAAGGATACTTCACTGCATGTGATCAGTGATGTATGTAGAAGAAAGATGATAATGATAAGGTATTATTATGGAGAAAGCAGACTAAAAAAGTAATTGAAATAATACTGTGAAAAACTGGGGTATGCAGAATAAACAAGACTGTAAACCATTTAAAGCAAAACCTGTGCCTACAAAGCTGCTAGAAAATTGTGCTATGAATAAAGTCCAAATGAACAATAAAAACAATTTACTGCAGTGAAATCTAAACACATTGGGATAAATTTTTCTGCCACAAACTCTCATATTTGTTTTTAAAAGAGTGGGGATTATGAAGTTTATTCTCACTGAAAATATTTATTAAGTTCAATGTCAAATACTTCAGTAACTAGTGGAAAACTCAGTAATGTATTACTATTTTCTGCAAAGAATTACATACCCGTAATCCTTTTTTCTTGTGAACTGTGTTTTCCAAAGATGACTGGATATCCGTACCAAGGATTTCTGCAATATCTCCAAGTCCAGCTTCATGACCATGTTTTGAGCCACCATCTTTCTTTGTATGAATGCCAAAAATGTCTGAGATTATGTCAGTTTCTCCCTTTTCACCCTTCACAAACTGTGCAAGTTCCACTCTGATGCCATGCTCAGCACCTTCTGCTTTTTCTGCTTCCATAACATCATCATGGATTCCAAACTGTGTTGGATCAGGCATGTCCCCTAATATTTTAGTAACTTTAATGTTTTTGGCTCCTTCAACCAGGCCACCTCCAAATACGGTATTCCAAAGAATCTGAAAAATTCCCCACACTATAGTAAAGAACAGTTGGAACATCCCTACAAATAGGATCCAGAAAAAGGAGAAAAACACTTTCACCATCTCTTTTACTGTCATCTTTCTAACTTTCCTGTATTGTTTCCTTAGGTTCTTCAGAGTGACCATTTTAAAAAAGTTGGCAACATTCTTCTTCACTGCAACACAGGCCATTGCAAAAGCTGAAGCAGGTTCCAGGGACTTTTCTTCTTCCTCATCATCTCCAATATCTACTGCATAACAAGTATCTGCTTCTTCCTCTTCCTCAGGCCTCTCAGATGAATCCGTTTCAGATATCTGGGATGCTAACTGCATCTCAAAGATTGTGTCTTCACAGAAATTCACAAAGAGTTCCATTTTTTCTTGCTCTCCACCTTCATTTACAACATCAAATATAAACTGCCTTTTGGATTCCTTCACCTGTGGCTTTTCCCACTGCATTCTACTGGATTCACTGATTTCAAAGTAAACTCTTTCTATTTTCTTGGCTCCACCCATTATTTCAATACGGCCAAGGTATGGTTCAAAGTAATTAAGAACACTTTCTGCAGGTTCAAGTAAACTCTGAAGGCGTGAATCGTTAGGCATGTGCTCTGATAGGTTTGTTAGCAATACTGCTACATTAAATCCAATGTCTTTGGCTGGTTCATGGAACCTCTCCACAAAATCAAGATAGTTAAACATGTCATTTTCATCAGTTTCTGCACAGGACAGCAAGAACTCAATCTCTGACTGCATGTATTGTTTTTGAGCCTCCATTGATTTCTGGAATTCCTTCTTTGAAATGATGCCTTTACCATCTGGGTCATGCTCCTTGAAGGCATCTGAGTTTGTCAGGTCTTTTAACTTGAGGAACATGTCAAAGAACTTCAAAATCATTTCTACGTTGGTAGATGATTCTACAAGCGTGTCTACCATTTGCTTTCCAATAGTTCCATTTACAACGTTACCTAAGTGGTGTGTTAAAACAGGACGTTATTTGACATTGCCATATTTTTAATAATTTTTGTCTTTATGCTGAAAACAACAAAAACATTCTTAATTTGTCATAATTTTTCTTTCAATGTGCTTTTCTGTATCAACCATCTTTTTCATGACTATTTATACTCCAGAATGACTGTTAAGTCAATATGAAATAGGATTTGTTTTCCTCGCATTACATAAAGGCAGGTACAAAACATTTTAGAATGACTACTGGCATTATCAGACTTTACGTTATGAAGCTGAGATAATCATATTTGACCACAAAAGAAAAACAGATCCAACCTTCCAGCAGTGACAAGAGCATCACTACCATATCCTTTAGCAGATCTAGCAGTTCTTTAAGCAGTTCAATCTGAGCAGAATCCTATTAAAAAATAAAAACAAAAAAAAAGCAGTATAAGGTTTTTTCTTCTTTCAATTTATCTGGAAAGCTAAATGTATTTGGCATAAAACAGTATGCAAGATGGTCATTTAAATATAGTTTACAAGCTTCAGCAAGATTTTAGTGTAATTTTATTATGATTACTATCAGAAGTCTTATACAACATGAAGGTAATTTACTACAGCAGATTAGTACCGTAAACACAAGATTTAATAAAGCATTACGGAGTATGGAAATGCAGATAAGGGACAGCAGAAACTCAAAAAATTGGTTACTCCATAGATCTGGAAGTATTAACCCCAGAAGGAATCCATCCTTTCTCCCTTCACTGGGAATATTTAACAGCATAAAACAGCATTATCACTCAAACAGAACTAGGAATGTTCAGTTTAACTACAGAACATGGTAAGTCTAACATGGATTTGTGACTAACGCCAAGGACCTAAAGACTGCTAAGTATTCTCAAAATTCTGATATGCTTCTGTAGGGTAGGAAGAAATCTTAAAAGTCAGTGGGTAGCAGAGACAATGTGTAAGAGTGAAGAAATGGCTCTGCCCTGTTGCATTCAGTGTCTAGTGGCTTGAGTCCATATTTCTGTATGCAGAAGGCACAACGGAACATAGAAGCCTGAAACTGGGAGGAAGGATGGGACTCCACAATGCCCTGTGCAGTGAAATGAACATTGCCTATTGCCCTCCTGTTCAGTGCCTGTGGTGAATTCATTAGACAAGTTGGCTGTCATATTCCTCTTTGAATCTTTCCAGCCTTTCTTTGTAGCTTTAGCACGGGAACCATGCTTTCAAATCATCAGGTTTTGGCAACAGGGAGGAAGGCAGCAAATTCACACCTTCTTTATCAGAAACGAATAACTGAATTGGAAGCAGTGAGTTTGATATTAGAAAAGTGAGTGCATGGTGACATAAAGATGCTAGTCCTGAGATTTGGTCTTGGACCTCTACAGTCCTTATAGGCCCATACACAACCAAGGAGTATCAGCACATTAATTCCTTTACAGCTTTCAGCATTCACTGACTGTAATTCATAAACATATGCAAAATAAGATTACTTGACTACTGAAAATACCTGTGAAAGTTTCATCTGCATATTGGCAAAGACGTGAAGAAAGCCAACAACTGCATCCCATAGCCTACTATGAGCCAGACTCTGCTGATTACCTATGCAAGGGCCCTAAAAAAAAATTAAGAAAACCACGTTTTTTTAGTTATACAAAAAAAAAAACCACCCAAAAAACCACAAAACAAACACAACAACTTGCTTTCCTAAGATTTCTCCCTGAAAAAAAACCCAAACCCAAGAATACCAACTTCAGGCTTCCATGAAGCTACATGAGAAGCCTTCCCAAGGTTTCTGGTATCCAGTGCATAAATACTAGTTTGTATCATGTTAAATATGCAGCCGTTCACATATTTTACTATTAACTTTACACTGGGCCAGCGATTCCATGCAATTTTGTAAATTAAGGAAAATAATGCCAAAGTATTTACAAATTTATGGTAAGACATAATCAGGCCATGTAATCATAAAACTTCACCGTCAATATCTTCAGCAAAGCATTTTGTTTACCTGGATATATTCTGTAAGGGAATTGAATATTTGTTTGGTGACAGCCAAAGCTTTAGAGAAGTTACGCTGTCCTGATTCATCAATGACATCCTTTCCGGAATAGTACCAGTAAAAATCACTGATTGATTCCTAAGAAAAAAAACAACAGTATCATATTTTCTAATTTTGGATTATATTCGTATCTCCTACTGCCTGCAATTGTATCACTAAAAGTTGAATCAGCAGCAGATGAAATTTAGTATTTCTGTGACCACCTATTTCTGATGACAACAACTTTTTGCATTTTTATCTCTACTCCCTGCAGAAGTAAATCAAATAAATAAACAAACATCAAGTTCCATGCAGAATTCTGGAAGGTCATCCCTCTTAAAAGGAATGAAGAGATCAAATAATTGAAATCAGAATTCTATATCTTAGTTGCTGTTTCTTCATTTGTATAAATTCACATTTTACTGGAATTTACACTGAAAGGGTGAAAATCTGTCTTCAGGTTTATCTATGTTATACTGCATTTTCCCCTGTTTTTTCCTCACCTGAAGACGCAAGAGGTAGTCAACTGTACTAATGATAATATTGACTGTTGTGGTGTTGCCCATCTGAGTACGTAGGTAATTTTGAAAATCTGAAATAAGAAGCGATTTGTGCTTGGTTAGTATATATAGGAATAAGGAAATAAATGGTTATTCTCATATTCTCTTGGAGACATGGAGAATACATTCTATTTAAGTACCTTGTTAGGTGCAGATACTTATGTGGTTGAAATTGAACTACACTAGACGACAGTGTAAACAGACTGAAGAATTGTTATCTACCTGAAATTACGTTAAAATTTAACAATTCAAATTGAACTCCACAATTCAAATTGTTGGGATGCCAGTTTCCCCTCAGAAAACTAAATGAATTAGAGGAATGCATTAGAATCAGTTCTGTTCAGCTCTGTTTAAGAACAGATTAATCACGTTTTTGCCAAAATTAACTCAGTTTACTTACCATTGTTATGTCCTTCACAGAGCAGTTGTAAAAATCTAAATAGATCTCGAGTAAATTCATCATGCTGCAACACTTTTTCACCTTTAAAATATATAAATGTTATGATTTTGTGTCAACTGTTATGATTAAATACGCAGAACACATAATCTTACAGCAACCTTTAAAATTGGACTTCTAATAAAAACCAGTATTATAAAAGCATAGAAGCAATTTAAGAGACTGAAAATAATGAAAATAAAAAATGAGACAGAAAAAGCAAAGCCAAAATATTTAGCACTTCAATGCATCAATGGTTAAAAAAACTTCCCAAACAAAACAAAAAAAAAGTTAATAGGATATATCTAATAAGTAAATGGTTAGTCAACTAAAATCATGCCTTAAAAATTAACGACATTTCTTTAATAAGCATCAAACTGTTTATCCAAGCTGAACACACAACCTGCTGCAGACCGTAAAGCTAAACCTAAAGACACCTGAGAGGATGCAACAAAAGATTTTTCTCTCTGTTTGTGCAACACATTTTTGCAACGATAGCATTGAAAACTGTAAACCCAAACATACCACGCTCACGAACGATGACTGTGGATCAAAAAAACAAACAAACAAGAATATAGAATAAGAATAGAGGAAGTTATAATGTTTTTCTTTACAATTATTGCTGAAGATTTTCTAGATAAATAGCATATTTGGAACTTAAAGACTAGAATTACTTAGAATAAGTTTACCAACAGAAACCTCAAGCCACGGTAAATAACAGTTCTAGTTAAAGAAGGAAGCACAAATAATGTTTTAAGCACAACTGGAATAATTCTCATTCTATGGTTCTATGATTCTACTTACGAGTTCCTTCTTCAGTAACCATTCCCAGGCCTTCTGCTTTATTTTGTCTCTCAAACGCATTCAAGTCAAGAACACTTGCATTGAAAATAAAAAACCAATTAGGAAAAAGTACTATAGTACATAATAGAAAATTATTTTCTTCTAGGAAACCTCTAGAGGCCTTCAACAATTAGTATTGGCCCTCTGTGATATGCATTGCCTCGTATTTTCTTTAATAACAAAAGAACTAGGGATGAAAATAAGGCTCCAGTGTCCATTTCTGAAAATAAATGAGTCTCAAGTCAGGTCTCACCACTTATCTAACTGCCATTAATGTCATTCATGGTTCCATGAATGGAAAAGGAACTTGACATATCACTCTTTATATTGACTTAAATCTGCCTGCTAGAATGACATAACTGCAGTTGTCAGTCACAATGTTTTCCTCCAAGCCATCACTACTCTTACATTACTATGTATATTAGATATTATCATGGTATTCATAAGATATTCGGAATCTCAAATTTCAAATTCAGTAGATGTACATGGAATCAGAGATTCCATATCTTCCTAGGTCAAAGTACTCTGATATCTGAATTTTCTTTTGATAACTTAGCATAGTTCGGCATGTGGAATAACAGATGACGATTCTTCTCAGCATCCAGTTAGAATACTGTAATTCAATCGGTCCAAATAGAAGTCTGTGGTCATCTCATATTTTTTAAGTTAAACAGCATTGCAGTCATATATTCTACCACCTAGCGAAATGCACAAACACTTTTTAAAGCATGATTTTGATTCTCTTGTCAATGTTCAAGTCATTTTATCAGAACCTTTTCGATGAGGTCTTGAACAATATACATACATAATTGTTAATATCATCCCAGCAGGCCCTGTTTGAGCAAGTCCTTGCTACACTGCTTTACAAAAACCAAAAAATTACAAGATAGATGTTATCCAACTAATTGGTAAGTAATTGGGTAGATGTTATCTACCCAATACAGGTCATCATTCCGTTGATATTTGATATTTTCTTGTCTTCATAAGATTCTCCAGTTCAAATCCCCAGTCTACTCCTTAAGAACCCTATTTGCTTTGAAAGGCTGAGAAAAATAGGTTGTCTACTGTGAGAATAGTCAGAAAGACCAAAAGTTTTTCATCTTCTTTATGGGAGTCCTGTCTGAACTTCTGGCTTATCAAGGGAATGGATTAATACAGTCTTACTGGCCACATGACACCTCTAACAAATCTGATACATATGCAGAGTATTCAGATGAAGAGACAGAGATTATGTAACTCATCAGAGATATGCAGAAACAGAGCTTAATAAATCTCCACTGGACTGTGTCTCATTCAGCGATGGCTTTTGAGAACCACCCAGACAGAAAACTTGAGGGATCTGGGACCAGTAAAGAAGCCATTACATTATACTTTTCTGCCTCTCCAAACTAAGCTTTCAAAGCACACACAGGCTCTGTTTTATTATCTCTTTTGGAAAATCTAAAAGATTAACAATTCTTCTGATTCATAAAATTTCCCAAAAGAGTTCTACAGTCTATGATGCCTGGTATTAAAATCTAGTAAATCCACATGCTCTGAGAAATAAGCCACCAACCTAAATAAAACTGAAACTGTAATAACACAATTCGCATTTTTACCTGCAGGACTGCATCAAGCCAGAGAGACTTTGAAAAAATCCAGCATCTTTTTTCTCCTTCAGGTAGTCTAGCATTTTCTAGAGGGTTTACGTTTTGTGGAGGAGGGGGAAAAAAGTCTATATTAGGGATATATGAATTAACATCTTCCTGAATTACCACTTTAAATGCAAATCATTGGCAAGCAATAATATAATTGTTATTGTACCAAAAACACACATATTTTTTTACTGTTTAGTTTAAAATTAAATTCACTAAAAATAAAAACATGACAGAATGATTAAATTCTCAGAATTACTTTCCTTCTTTATATAAGCAAGACTCACATATTTAAAAAAGCATTACCTGTTGAACTATGGGATTCCCACCATTTAGAATAGCGATACCAAGTTTCAGTGTTTCAACAACCATGGGTCCTGTATGACCTGTCAGAACAAGAGTACAGTCATGAAAACTTGCAATTATTAACTATTCTAGCAGAAAAGCAGTCTGGAATTGTTTTACTTTGTATAGTTGTAATTGCCATGTATTTTACCTCATTATATATCATATAAAAGTTGATGTTATAGATATATCTTAAGTACATTGACAGAATACAGTCTATACATATACAGCATTATACACATGTTATGTATACCATGTATACTTTTAGTATTTCACAGAGCATTACCTTTGCTTGCACTAATCATCTGAAGGACCATCTCAGCAGCTCCACGATCGTGTAAGCGAGCTTGTTGGTAGAGAGTTCTCTGTTTTTCCATTTCTTTCTCCTGAGTTTGGGAACAAAAATGAGAACAGAATACTCATTGGAACTGATTTAAGGAAAAATAGAAAGATGAGAAATTTGAAGTTGCTGAAGGCCTTCACAATCCATGTGTTGTTTGATTACAAAACTTCAGAACACACCATCTTTCTTTTATATGAATAATCCAGTAAACCAGCTCAATACATACTATATTATTCTTGGATGTATTGTAGTAGACAAATTTAAAATACTTGCAGATTAGATAATGAGAAAAAATAAATAAGCTCTCACCTCAAATGTCTTTTCTTTTTCTTCGTCTTCCTCTTCTTCCTGACAGCTCTTTTTTCATTAGAAACAGAAATCACAAGATTTTGCTTATTATGAAACATGCCTGTTTTTAGCATAGCATTTCTACAAAAATGACCAAAGACCTTTTTTTCAAGCAATAACTAAAGGCAGTAAGATTTTAAATCCCTGTAAGCACTTATGCTCATCCACACTAAGAAGCTGATATTCCCTAACGTTCAAGTACTTCAGGGTATTCACTCAACTAAATATACACTCTGTAACTGCAGGATATCTGTGTGTGTCATATCTCTATTTATATACATAATATTTATCTTCACAGTTGAACTCTCCTCATGCTTGCAAAAAACTGTCCACTGTTTTTTTTTTTTGACAGATTTCAAATATTAACTCTAAAATAATTACTCAAAGAATAAAGACAGGCAACATGTTAGGACTGCTCATGAGTTAATCCTATACAAAAAAAAGCATAAAGTGATATCAACAGGACTGCACCTACTGTAATTTGGTAATATTCTTTTGATGTAGGAAGTTTCTCATAGATATATAAATCTGAACAGCATTTGCTTCATAAAAAAATTTGAAATTGCTAGTTTCAAGCAGTCCATGTGAGAAACATCTAAAAAAAATCCAAAATTAATGAAAAGTACCTGGGTGGAGTAAGGGATGAAGCTTGAATAATATATTTACCTTTGCCATCATAGCGGAATAGGCAATATACAAAGGATCATCTTCTAGTTTGCTATTAAAACAATAATTAAAATTATTTTTCAATGTAGTAGTAAAAGATGTCATATTCCCACTAATATATAAATACAATTTTTATTAAGAGTATTTTATGAAAAGACGTACATGTGTTTACTTGAAATGCTATTACGCTTGAAAATTGTATTCTACATTTGTTTCTTATCTCAAACCAAATCTCTGTAACTTTTAAATTAAGCAATTTAGAGGTCTATCTGGATATCCAACTTAGTCACGTCAGATAAGTAAGGACCACTGGATAAGGCAGGTGCAGAAAAGTATTATGAAGATATAAATCAGAACAATTACAACTGTCAGATGGCAAGATTATGTTAGTCATACAGAAAAAATATATGAAGTACCAGAGTACTCATACCAAATACAAAATATATATTCTAATCAAGTCTAAATTCAAAACAGAAAGTGGCACCGATTTCTGCTCATCATCAATTAAACCTTTTCAAAATACTGAATAAAATGTATTGAATACCAACAAGAACACACATCTATTACCTTCTGAAACCAGGGCAGAGGCAAAGAAAGAAAGGCAAAAAAGTATTCAGTATGTACAATAATGAACTGCAGTTCTGTTAAATCACTTCTGTAATGTTACTAGAAGCTCAATTCATGTGTGCTTTTTTACTCAATGCAGCTCTTTTTACCTTCTCTCTGTGAGGGCACTACGACTAAAATAGAGGATAATCTGATGAAGTGGGTCAGGATGGTTTTTCTCAGTCTCCTCCTCTTCTTCTTCATCTTTTTTTGGAGGTGTCTGTTTCAAGATTTATAACAGAATACGTAAATTAGCTTCATGAGTACGAAAAAATTCAGTAATTAAGCTTAGGAAAGGATTTCAGTAATTTAATTCTGCCCAATTGGTATTAAATTCCAGTGTTTGTCTTATTTAGCAGCTTACAGCATGACCTTAGACATTATGTGCCTGCATGACTCAGAAGGAATTAGAGTAGATGATTTGTTATTCATATTTAATAGTAACATTAGAAGCTTCTCATTTGCAAAGTATTGAGGATGAGATAGTGAAAATCTCAGGTAAACCTTATTCAGCAGAAATTATGTGTTTCCAGTGAACCAGAACTAAAAAAGTCCCACCTCGATTATTTAGCAGAAGAATTATTGTTAAATAGAAGGTTTTTTTTTTTAATAACACCATCAGATACATCCTATTCATACTGTTTGCTACAATGCTTTCATGTATCATTTCTAGGTAAACTTGATTACACAAAATTAAGGACTGATCTTGTTGTGAACTTAAAACATTTTTTGGCAGGTTGAAATATAACATAGCCAGCACCAGCGAAAGAGCAGCATATCACCTTTACCTTACTTGTCTTATTTATAAGATTTGTAATTATAGTATAGTACTAATTGTAATTACAGAAGTTCAGTTTACACCTCCAGTAAATCTGAAAGAACTGTAATCACTTCTTTGATTAATGGCCTTATTCCTTCCTTTGGAAGGAAGCAACAAAGTCAAACAAAGACAGTGGCCATACAACTCTAGAGTATAAGAAGAATATATTAGCTGTAATTTTGAAAAAATCATATAACCTTCTATACCAGTGGATCTTTAACAAGTACAACATGACTGCCTTTGCTAACACTGAAGCATCTCCTGATACATCTTAGTGTGATCCATGATGCTATACACTCATTTTCATGATGTTTAGGTAACAGGATCACAGAATCTTAAGGGTTGGAAGGGACCTTGAAAGATCATCTAGTCCAACCCCTCTGCTGGAGCAGGACCTCCTAGAGTAGATCACACAGGAACTTGTCCAGGTGCGTTCTGAATGTCTCCTGAGAAGGAGACTCCACAGCCCATCTGGGCAGCCTGTTCCAGTGCTCTATCAGCCTCACAGTGAAGAAGTTTTTCCTTATGTTTCTTTGGAACCTCTTATGTTCCAGCTTGTACCCATTGTCCCTTGTCCTATCATTGGACATCATTGAGAAGAGTCTGGCTCCATCCTCCTGACACCCACCCTTTAAGTATTTGTAAACATTCATGAGATCACATCTCAGTCTCCTCTTCTCCAAGTTGCTCATCCTTTCATCATAAGGGAGATGCTCCTTTGTGGCCCTGTGCTAAACTGTCTCCAGCAGTTCCCTGTCCTTCTAGAACTGAGGGGCCCACAACTGGACTCAGTATTCCAGATGTAGTTTCACAAGGGCAGAGTAGAAGGGGAGGAGAACCTCCCTTGACCCACTGCCCACATCCCTTCTAATACAGCCCATTGGCCTTCTTGGCCACGAGGGCACATTGCTGGCTCATGGTCATCCTGCTGCCCAACAGGGCCCCCAGATCCCTCTCTCCTGCACTATTCTCTGAGAGTTCATTCCCCAGCCTGTACTAGTACACGGGGTTATTCTTTCCCAGACGTAAGACTCTACACTTGCCCTTGTTGAATTTCATTAGATTTCTTCCCATCCAAGTCTCCATGACCCTGTTCCAACTCTCTCCTCCTTTCCCAACCTCCCATGCCTCCCCAGTTGCCACTGTGTAGCAGGTATGGGGCATTGGAAGTTGAGGGCTAGGCAATGGAATATGAAGATGTAGGTCCACTTAAAGAGTCACCCAGGGTGAGTCAGTCATCATCATGCCTTAGGATACTATGAAGATAGGCCCCTTGGAAGTATTTTATACTAACTACAGAGGAGAAAGAGAATAAGCAGTAGGTTTTCCGAATCAGTATTCAGTAACAAAATAGTTTACCAACCATTTTTATCAAGTACACATGTAAACTAAATTTTTGCTGAATATGGCTGCATATATTTACTTCTCCTTATGGTGTATCAAGAAGAAAACAGCAAAATTAATTTGTATCAAAGCTGAAAAATGTTAAAAACCAAATTATATGCATCAACAAAAGTTTTTGAAAGGGGAAAAGGATCAATTGTGTCAAGCTTTAAAAAAAAAGTAAATAAAATATAGGAACATAGGAATTACCATAATGACAAAAATAATCTTGACAGTTCATCTAATCCATTTCTCCTCCCTAGAATGAGTATCACATAGTTTGTCTAAAGGTATAAACCACCTTAATGCACTTCAGTGTGCATCACAAATGTCTTTTTGACCACAGCAGAAAATGACCATATGCCCTGAAGCATAAGGATTAATATTTTTTAAGTTTATGCACACGCATACAATATACAAAAATTAAATATAGATTATAGTAGATACAGAAAATATACGCTAATGTGGGCACTGAAAAATAGGCCCAATTACGTCAGTACTTACAGCCAAATCCTGTACTAGTTTCTCCTCAAATGAATATTCCTCTGTTTCTATCCAATAGTTCTGATAGCCATGGAGGAAGAGGTTAATAGAACGGTGCCTGGGGGGGTTGTGAAAGTGAGATCAAGAGGGGTAACGGAACATAGTATAATAGCTCAGGTGGTTAATGATTAGTAAGGATACATATTTGTACAATTCTGATCCTCTGATTGGTCAGTGAAACAAAACACGTAACTAACATTCAGTGACAGATCTGCATCTACTCCTGAATATTCTTACTAGCTTTGTTTTTATTATACAAATACATACATACTACTTTTTGTTTCGAAGGCTTTGGGCGTGGTAATGCACATCATATGGAAAACTGCAGGGCTAGAGCCTGAATGCTAGCACGGGGAAAAAACACAGCTGAACAGAATGAGTGAATGGGATATACACCTACAAGATGTAAATCTAGTAAACTACACTTAGGACATCGAGACAGCAGAAGTTGGCCATCAACACCACAATAATTATTAAGTGCTTTCCAGCATGTAACTTGCAGAGAATTGTTGCCTTCTTCCACATCGAGAAGCGTAACCTGTGCTTCTTTTCTTCCTATTCCAAATCAGGGCAATGTTAATGTGTCCTCAAAGAAGATGGATTAGAAATACACTGCTCTAGAAAATGACCAATTTTAGAAAACTCTCAGGCATATTAATAATTACTATACGGTATTCATTACTTTAGCTTTCCACAGAAAACACAGCTCATGGCAATACGACTACACATAATAATGGCCAACCTATTGGGACTTTACATTACATTTGAGGGGAAAATTTGTTTTGAGGTGCACTACATGAGGTTACAAAGGTTGTTTCACACAGCCTTTTCATTTACTTTTATCTTGCACCACTAATGCTATGCAAATTATCTGTATATACTATGACTTGTTTAAATACACTCTGCCCATTAATTATTATTTTATAGCAGAATAGCTATTAAGTCAACCTTCTAGGGTCTCCTGCTGACATTGGTGCCACTAGATAATCAATTTCAAAAACTGACCAATCAGAATCCCCTCTGAAAATTGTACAAATCCATGTTTTATGATAACATCAAATCATGGCTGGGAAGGAATAAGTGTGTGCATAAGCAAGAGGCTCTTCACAAGTTACATTACCGTTAACTTGAGTATAAGCCTGTCATACTGAGTTTTTTCATGTACTTTTTCCAGCCAAACACGTTGAAAGGTGCTCAGGAAGTAATTGCTAATTTTGTGTCTGAAGAAAAGCATATAGGTTTTCATTGAAGAAAGGCACAAGTTAAATTCAATAAATTAGTCAGAAAGAATGTATTTCTAAACTGTGTATGAAAAATTGCCATGTACAACTTCGCTGTATCTATGTGCATATACAGATGACAGACAATAAGACTTTTTTTTCACAAATTAATTTCCTTAAAACATCAAACATAACACAGATCTTGGAGAAAACATTTATCATGTAAGACACTTTTTCAAAGCCATGTACATCCATTAAAGACAAAACATGAAGAATTAGTATTTCCTAACTTAACTGATTCTTTTTTTCCTTGAAAAAAAAAAAAATTAAAATACAACTATTTCTTTTGTAGGTCCAGGCACTTCTCAGAAAAGGGAGTACTTAGAACATTTACAGTAGAAGTGAAAGTAATTCTTCTATGATTTAAACAACACCTGCACACCAACACACGTTTAAATTTCTGAAATATATTCCTGGAACTCTTAAATATGGATACATATACGAATGTATTTTGAAGAACATTATGCTAAAATATGAGATTAACATTACATTGTATTGCAAATGTCCTAAATCTCCAGATTTTTTTTTTTCAAAAGAAAGAGCTCATTATTTATTGAAGACATTTATCTTTTCTAGGATAAATGAAAGGGTACTACCGTAATGTTTTATTACTGCTCTTTAAATTAATTGATTCTAGCATCAAATTTAGAACTAAGACCTCCAATATAAAACTGCAACTAAAATGAGGAAATACACAAGATAAGGAGAGCTGCATTTGAAACTCTAGTGCAAAAGATGCATACTCCATTTGAAATAATCACCCTAAAGTTCAGAGGTGTCTTAACAACACAACCTTTTTAAAAGGTGCATATAATTTTAGGTGCATAGTAGTGTGATGGCTGCCTTTTCCTGTCAGAATCCTATGATTTATCTAGAAAAAAATGTGTCTATAAAGTAATGAATTTTAAAACATTGTTCTGCACCTGTCAATTGAGCAATATACTTAGAAGTCTGTGCTCATTGTAGGGGTGTTTGGACTAAATGACCTTTAAAGGTCCCTTCTAACCTAAATTGTTCTATGATTTTATGACCCTAAGTCCAAAGTGTTTTTTTCCACTCTTGCCTGTTTTCAAAAGCAGATATCCCAATTCATTGGCTTAAACAGTTTTATGATGGTTCATTTTTAGAACTTGTAAGATAAAATAACTGGAGGGGTTTTCGTCATAGTCATATTTACATTAGGAGTAAACTCCATTACAAAAATCTATGATAGAGTTTGAGAAGAACCAACTTCAATCATTTTAACACAGAAAATTAAAAAATGAAAATTACAGATAATGTATATGTTCTACTTCAATGAGTATTACTCCATATTTTCTTGAAAATGAAAATACAGATTCATAACCCATTTTGCCCCTTGGCAAGTGTTCCATCAACCTCAAAAATAAGAAACAAAAGTGTGGGTTTTTTTAAAGGCAAAAGTCAGAGGAACCATTTTTTTAATTTGGATGTTCATATATATTCTAAACATTTTAAGAATTTATAAATGTGTCACATGATTGTATAAATAAAATGCCCCCTAAAACGTTATAATGAAATGGGTGCTCTTCATACCACTTCCTCTTATGTTTCCAAACACAATTCTGGAAGATGAAATAGTTGATGCTAACCAGCTCCTTTGTTGTACTTAAACCTTTCAATTTCGCTGGTTCTTTAAAGATTGCCTAGTGGTATTGTGACAACTTAGAGACTGTATTACAGTCTAAGACTGGTACTTTTTGTAAAGGAAGAACATGTGTGTTTTACAGTATAATGGTTTTTTTATTTGTCTTGTTCAAGCTGGATTTTCTTCCAAAATGTTAGTGGCACAGCTACAAACCTTTACCTGACATCAAGCATATAGACTGGCTTGAATAAAGGCATTTAAAAATATAATGCAAATCTTCTGTTAAATACTTTCCAAACAATCTTTGAATAAAAATATTAAGATTGAAAGATGAAGACATGTAGAAGGCGAGAAGCAAACTTAATTAAATATGTGCTTAGGCTATATTTGAATAAAAACCAGATTTGTTGAGAAGGAACAGGGTAAAGGAAATGACCTCAATACCACATGGTCTTAACATTGTTAAAAGCAGGAGTAGATGGATCCAGGCATATGATGCACTTTATCTTGGACTTTGTGGTATCTGTGTCCACCTGAAGTAAAATGCAGAGCAACACACAGGTCCAATAATCATTCTGCACTGCTCTGCCCTAATAACCACTTAAACGCATAAAACATTCTAATATGGTAGCTAAAGAATGCCTCACACAAGCTAAAGAGCATGCAATGGGAGAGGAATAGCCATATAAGGTTAAAAAAAGAGAAAAGAATACAAACATGGGAATAAAGAGAGCAACCAATCAGCGGCAAAAAAGGGACAGAAAGAGCAACATCTGAACAATTTTCACAGATAAGGAACTGTACTGAGAAACAGTTGACAAAAATGAAGCGTTTTCATTCTGAAGCAGTGTAATTCCTATGGTCTTTTCCCCCTCTTGGTTATTTGTTATGAGACAAGTATTTTGTTACTGTGAAGAATTAGCTGACAACTAACCAACTATTTTTTCTCAAACAAAACTACACAGGCATAACAATCAACAGACTTGTAGGTATACACACAAGCAATATTTGCACTCAGAAATAGAAACGAAAGTTACATAAAAAATAAGCCTTTAAGTCATTTACCTTGGCAGATTGTATAATGGTGCCATTCTGAAACACGCAACAACAGCCCGTTTGCGTTGCTTTGAAAGGAGTTTGTGCCAAACAGCTTTCTTTGATCTCAGTGGCTGTTCAACCTAGGGGAAAATACTTTCCACTACACACAATGGAAATTCTTCAACTTTTATTCAATTTTATTTTATTTATCTAGTGGTAAAAGTATCTAGCAAATTAAAAAAATGTTACAAATGCTCCCCATCATCTGAAAAAACATTTTTTAGGAGTTTTTTTGGTGTTTTTTTAAATGAATAAATAAAAAAAAAAACACTGGAGGCCTTATACATAGTACCTCTCAGTTTATGCAGAATAGCTCAAGATGCCAGAGTATCTCATGTGTAGGACTCTGGTAGAATTCCAAAATGGTTATTTAGTCTGCTTCTAACTATGCAGGTTCAGCTGTTCATGGGAAAAATATTTCTGTGCTATATCCCTTTTGAATTAAATGGATTAATTTTATGTGGGAAGAGTACAAATGCATTTTTGTACTTAAATTGCATAATTTTAATGAACAGGCAACTGATTCAGAAGTTGCTACAGCATCCTCAAGTGCATAAGTAGGAGATCTACTAAAATCCAGTGTAATAAAAATTAGCGCACAGAGAGTTTGCAGTACTGAATGGTGGTATTCGTATCCAGTACTTCTTGCAACTGTTCAAAAAGTTTTGCAGAGCAAAAGTGTGTGTGCATGCACATGTCGGTAAAAATTATTTTTGTCTGGACACTTTAATAATGACACTCACTGACATCAAAATCATCTCTACAAGGTGAAGAATTCATGCTACTTTAAACACACACAGTACAGACGTTTAACTCTTTACCTGCTCCAGATGGTACAGAGCAGCTGATATCCTCTGCACCCGTTCTACATTTCTCTCAGGGTCAGCAGGTTCATCACTCTTCAAAATGTCTTTGTACAGATTGAGCTGCCATTTCACAGCTGGATCATCAGACTAAAAACCAACAGGTTGCATACATAAGCCACTGAACAAAGATACTGAATCTAATTACCACCACTATTATTTTCATGGTATAATAAAGAAGTTATGGATACTCCCACGTCATCTGTCCCCTTTTGGTCAGACTTAACATCTACTAATTGCTCAGAAAAATGGCATTAGATTCTATATGCTGTTGGGTAACTGAACTCAATTCTTAAGCAAGATTACCGTCAGTGGAAAGCTGTTTTATGGAGTCTATAAAAGCAGCTAGCATTTCAGTAAGCAAAGAGTTAACAGCCAAAGATTTTGGGGTTTTGCAAGATGGAAATAGAAAAAACACATTAGTATTACTTAGTGTGTCAAATTTATGTAAATACAAATTTATAGCAACCAGACAGCCATCTCCCATGACAGCTAAATAAGTTATTCTTACTATAGTCACAGACTGCAGGCAATGATCTAAATGATTTATTATTTACAGAATTATAAGGACTCTATTTTGGTGTCCCCTTTGACAGTGTATTTAGCATATAAGTAGTAGCAACGCAAACGTGCTTGTAAAACTCTGAAGTGTTAAGATGGCACAAGCTTTTCTTATTTTATCATAGTCACTTTAAAATGCATATATTCTTAGAAATACTATTTCTAGGAGTTGAAATTCTACAGTTTTACTTTTATTTTCTTCTCAGTTCTAGTTTATTCCAAGTAATTATAACTTTAAAACTACCAATATATCAGTTCTTTATAATTGTCCCATTCTACAGCACTTCTTGAAACTTGAATATACCAGCCAGCTACAAATAAAACTAATTACTGTCATTAAAAAATTATGAAGCAAAGTTTTAAAATGGCTATTTTTGTAATAGATTTTCACAGTCTTTTTTTTAACATATCATGATAAACAATTGTGACTTCTGTGTTTTAAAAGCAGATATCAGCATCTTTAATAGATTTTCTTTTTATTACCTTTTCCTGCAAATGTAAGTTGTTACGTAAATGGTCTTTGACTTCATCATCAGTGTCCCTCTGTAGAAAGACAGAAGTATTTTTCATTTTGATGTTATGATTCATCTCTTAGGAACATGTACAACACACAACAACTACTATTTTAATACTGAAACTTCAACTTGTTTGTTACCAGAAAGGCACATGACAAAGGCTTTCTTTCCTTTTTACCACAGAACAAATATTAAAACTTTGAAGAGAACTTTGAAGAGCTAACTAATTCAATTTCAGTATTTGGTCCAAATGGATATGCACACGTAAAATAGAAAGTGACATAGAAATGATGACAGCTGTCTATACACACATCTCTGACAGAGACAGATTACTTAGAGTATACTGATAGATATGGCTATATTGACTGCTTAGATATCTCTGCCTCAAAGTTCAGTTTATATATCAAGTTCTCTGTGTTTCACATTAAAATCTACTGCACAGTATACACTTACGTGACTGTATCTAGTCTTGGCTAAAGAGATGAGCTCTTGATCTCCAGGAGTACACATATTCAAACCAATAGGAAGCATCTTTTTAAGCGCAGCTACAATCAAGGATGTTTGTATGGAATACAAATCCCCTCTCCGTTTTGATTTCTTCCTCTCTTGATCTTGCCCTCCAGACTATAATTTTTTTAAAAAAAGGGAAAGTAAGTCACAGTAATCCTCTGATTATATACTTCTCCAACATGCTCTTCCCCTAATTGTCCAAGGAAACTATGTTCCCGATGTAGTAGAATTAACCAAATGCTACATTAGAGGAAGAGTGTCCTGTCCTTGAGTGGGAAAATGTGAAGGAATACTTTTGCTGTGTGCCAATGCAGAAACTGCAATAACAGTAACATTTAAATAGCAGAAACATACTTTTGTATGCATTCAGACATCTGAATCTATACCGTATTTTCTGTATCTTACCTATCAAATCAACCCTGAAATTAAAAGCAGACTCAGTCTCAGAGAACACTAGTAGTTCTTAATGTTATAGAGACAAATGTATTTTTTGTAAGAAATTTACATAGTTTTCCAGGGTCTCAGTTAATATTTTTTACTTGTCTCAAGTGAAAAATACCAGTATTTAAAAGGCTTCGATTCAATGCAATGAAATGTTGATAAATTAGTTCCTCTGGGAAAAGCACTGTCCTTCATCTTTGGCTAATATAAGTAACTGCAATGAAAAATTAAGTCTTTTGCATGTTAGGTGATCATGAGCTAGGTGATCATAGGAAATCAGGTGATTGTAGGAAAAGGAAAACATGAGAGACAAAAGTAAACAGATCAACAGAATAACATCTGTCCTATCTTCTTACAAAAGACATTGTACAACAATAATTCACACACAACTTTTCATTTATGAGACAGCAAACCAAAATCTTTAGAACAGACCTATGTATTTAATGAACATATGGCAAACAACAACAACAAAATAGCCCAGTTCTGAATTCTGTACCTTGATTAAACTCCTACTAAAGGGGAGTTTTGCCTAAGATAAGATTTCAGGACTAGGCCTCCAGGTTTATACAACACTATAAAATAGCAAATGCTTGCTTTTAACCCTCCACATCCTTTTCCCTCTGTCAGTTAAGTTTTGCTGACTACTGTTTTTATAATACATTGTGTAGTTCCACAAAAGGATCCAGCAGAATCCATTGCAATTAATTATTTACCAATTATTACCATACTCTTACCACAGTAATCACTGTAAGAAGAAAAGGCAGCCATGCATATTTTACTCAGTGGTAAATTTTGGCAAATTCTATCTTCTAGATGGTGAATCTCCATGTTTGTAACTGGTGGTGACCGTTTTGCAGGTCAGAGGGAACACACAATGGATGTGGCTTCCTTTCTTAAGGAACTAACAATGGCAAAAGAGTACTTTGCCTCAAAGTTTTGCTTTTGGAAGTGCCTTAGAAATAGCAGTGATGTAATGGCTAGAATAATGACATTATTTGTACTCTACATTGACAGCAGACAAACAAATCCCACAATGTATCACTGTATTCCAGTGGCGTCACTATGCACATTAAATAAGGAATAACAAAATATATGAGATATATTTAAAAAGAGGGGAAGGGGGAGAGGGAAGATATTGGTTTACTTTTCTGTATCTTTATGCTTGAGGACATTTTACACATCCAATTTTCTTTATTTTCATTTGAGATTAATAACTAAGTATGAACAAGATAGGTGAACCTTGAAACCTCAATCTTTTTAAAACATTAAAAAAAGGTCCATTCTGCCTTTGCCATCAAATTCTGCTGTTTGTAAATTCACAGTTCTTGCTGATAAAATGTTTAAGTAGAGTCACAGAGACCTAAAATATAATAAAATCAATAGATTTTCTGTTCTAATATGCACCTGCATGAGCAAAAAATAATACTTTAGTTTCACATTATAGTGGTTTTACGTGGCTAGATTTTGATAGCAGTGAGCTACAGCTCTTTGAACAAAGAGCTGCCAGAAGCTTCCCTCGTAGTTGACAGGGCTAGGGCCCGTCAATTGAAAGATGGATCCACTGCAGGCCAAGGCCTAGCCAATTAGTGTTTGAGGTAAAGCCTCTGTGAATAAAGTACTGGAGAAGTGGAAGGAGTGGCTTTGCAGTTGTAAAACGGCAGCAAGCAGCAGTAGAGAGTGAGAATGTGAGAACACAGAGAAGTATACATTTGATCCTGATGGGATTCATCCGAGCTGGCTGATGTGGTTGCTAAGCTGCTTTCCATAATTTTTGAACTTTAATGAAGGACAGATGAGGTGCCCGAGGACTGGAGAAAGACCAATGTCACTCCAGTCTTCAAAAGGGGCAGGAAGGACAACCCAGGAAACTACAGGCTGGTCAGCCTCACCTCCATCCCTGGAAAGGTGATGGAGCAACTTGTTCTCAATGTTGTCACTAAATATATGAAGGAAAAAGGTGGTTATCAGGGGGAGTCAACATGGATTCACCAAGGGGAAATCCTGTTTAATCAACCTGATAGGCCTCTACAACAGCAGAACTGTCTGGCTAGATGAGGATAGAGCAGCGGATGTCATCTCCCTTGACTTCAGCAAGTCTTTTGACACCATCAAAAGCTCAGACAGCGTGGCTCGGATGAGTAGATGGTGAGGTGGATCGAGATCTGGCTGAATGACAAAGCCCAGAGGGTGGTGATCAACGGGACAGAACTGAGTTGGAGGCCTGTGGCCAGTGAAGTTCCACAGGGATTGGATCTGTGGCAGTCTTGCTCAACATTTTCATGAACCACCTGGATGAGGGGACAGAGTGCAGCCTCAGCAAGTTCCCTGATGACACCAAACTGATCCCATTCAGCAGGATCTCAACCAGCTTGAGAGTAGGGCAGAGAGGAACCTCATGAACTTCACCAAGGACAAGTGCAGAGTCCTGCATCTGGGGAGGAACATCCCCATACACCAGTACAGTCTGGAGTTTGATCTGCTGGAAAACAGCTCTGCAGAGAGAGACCTGAGAGTCCTGACTGCTAATAAACTAACCATGAGCCAGCAATGTGCTCTCATGGCCAAGAAGGCCAGCAGCATCCTGGGATGCATCCAGAAGAGTGTGGCCAGCAGGTCAAGGGAGGTTCTTCTACCCCTCCCCTCTGCCGTGGTGAGGCCTCATCTGGAGTACTGTGTCCAGTTCTGGCCTCCTTGGCTCAAGAGGAACGGGGAACTACTGGAAAGAGTCCAGCACAGGGCCACCAAAATGATCAAGGGTCTGAAGCATTTTCCTTATGAGGAAAGGCTACAGGAACTGGGGCTGTTTAGTCTGGAGAAGAGGAGACTGCAGAGGGATCTCATTAATAGTTACAAATATCCAAATGGTGGATGTCAGGATGTTGGGGGCATCCCTTCTTTTCTATTGTGTCTAGCAACAGGACAAGGGGTAATGGGAAGAAGCTAGGACACAAAAAGTTCCATTTCAACATAAGAAAAAACTATTTTACTGTTCACGTGAGAGAGCCCTAGAACAAGCTGCCCAGGGAGGGTGTGGAGTCTCCTTCTCTGGAATTTTTCAAAACCTGCCTGTACATGTTCCTATGTGACCTGATCTAGGTGGACCTGCTTTTGCAGGGGACTTGTACTACATGATCTCTAAAGGTCCCTTCCAATCCTTACTAGTCTTTGATTCTATGACGTAGTCAAAAAGAAGAAAGAACTTATTTACATTAAAAAAAAACAAAATAGGTAAAATGGGTTAAGATAATGGGATTAATACTTTCAGTATTTCCTTAAACCTCAAAATTCTATGAAACTACCACAAGAGCATTCATTAAATCCTAGTCTAGATACCTGGGGAAGTTTGACATTAGCAAAGCATGACATCAGGTCTATTTTTTTAACACAACTGCTTACTTCTTCACTTATGCCTCCAATTTAATCCAATACACTTCACAACATCATGTGTGCTTCTCAGCACACAGAGTGAAGGGAAATATGAAAGAATTTTATGCTCCATTTTGCTGTTCATTTTACTTCACCAGTGAAGAACATACCACAGGTTGAAAAGTACTAATCTATATTAGAAATTACATTAAAAAAACATAATACAATTATACAATGAAAGGTGAAGTATGGTTTGCTGGAAACAAAAAAAGCTTTGCATACCTTAAACCCTAAAAAGAAACAAGGATTATTCAAAAGCTTTGTCACAACTCACATCTTCAGTAAGGATTATTTTAATGTTGGGAAAAGGTAGGATTTGAACTCTACATGTTATTTAAACTTACTGGTTCTAATACAAATTTCTATTAATCTACAGACAGAATATAGTTTATAGCAGATTTCTCTCATATATTTTTCTTGAATATCATAAGCCAAAGACATGTTTCTGATGACTCTACTTAGGCATTGCTTTCACAATGTCTGCATTGATATATCAGAAAAAAACAGAATTCAGAAAGATAGCAGAGGTGGAATGTACATCTAAAATAATTACAAAACATATCTTTATGACATTTTCACATTAAGCAACATGTGGGAGTGACAAAGGGAAATTCAGCTGCTCTGGTCAAATACTGCCACTTTAATTTGCAGAAAATTAATAATAAGTGGAACCTGGGCCTTCACTTTGTGACGCCACTGCTATGATCAATGGAAAGAATGCTTGGAGCCTGATCATTCTAAATCTAAAACAAAGACACATCATGCACTTTGACCTGTACCTTCACTTGCATGGCCTGTATGAAAGAAAAATAAAGGGAAAAAAAAGTAAGTAAAAGAGATGAAAAGATGATAAGTTAGTAATAAACTTACTCAGCTTTATCACGACACGAAAAAAAACTTTGTAACTAAAACAATAGACTGTAAGTGTATAATCAAATGGGAATTTAGTGAAATAATTTTTGTTCAGCTTCATCTCTGTTAAGTGATTGAACTTCTGAATTTATGTATCACTATTCAGCACTACCATTTGTTGCTTTAGCACATAAGGAAGTACGTCTAATATGTAAGCACCTCGACAGATTGATGACTGCATCTCTTCCCAATATTGTTAAAAGTAGGAAGAGACCTGGATCTGTGGCTCAATAATAGAAAAAAATTATCATTTTCTTTCCACCTCTATTCCCCATCAAAATACAATTAAGAAAAACTATGTTAAAAATGGAAACAAAACTATCATTGAGAAGATGCAGCATGTCAGTTAGAAAAGTATTTTCCCATCGCATAGCTCATTATTGTTTTGAAGACAGCCTGATAGAAAACCTGACTTATGCTCAATTACCTCAGCAGTACCTATTTTAAGAACATTTATTAGTTCAGCTGTAACTCTCATACTCTCAGAAGTTTTTTAACTGTATATTATGTTAATACCATAAATAAACATGTATTCCATAGTAAACACTATATTATCATTGTGGGAGACAGTCTTCAGAAGAAAAAACTTATGAAAAAACAGCAAAAAAAATTCAACTGTTACTCAAGGGAATCCTTGTTCAGGGATAGAAAATACTACAGAAAACTGTTGGTTAAAAACAACAAGAAAAAAAACCATTAACACAAAAAGCCTCCTCTTCTGTGATAGCTATAATGGTAACTTTATTTTCCTGAGATATTTGAACTGGCCTCAAAATGTTGAAGCCAAGCTACTATTAAAATCTCTTTTTATATTCTACCATATTTATAACACATAGCAAGGAAAAGCAAATTGTTAAGCATCTGAGTATCTTCAATACTTTACTCAGGCAAATAGCAAGATTTAATTGAAAATTTCAAATCTGTGACAAACTTAGATGCTCATAGACATAGCTCAGCAGATTTATGTTGAAGATAAGTGAAGATATAAATTGTATTTAGTTTATTAGACTTGACCATAAAAATAATCCACTCCTACTATTGTGAGTGAAATCACAACTAAAAGAAATGTATTCCATGCAACTGAAATAGTCTCAAAGAAGATATCTAAAATTCTTACAGGAAATACTACCATGAAATCTTATTATAGCAAATTTGAAAATCTGATATATTAAATGTTATGAATAGGAACAAAGTACAATGTTGTTTCATGTGAATGTACATGTTTAGTCTTTATACTAATTAACTGCAAAACACAATAGGACACCATTGCATCTTAATCAAAATGCTGTTTTATCAACAAACCTATGAAGGGTTCAAAAATAACAGATTAGTGGAGTTGAATGTGTTTAAATTCTCCATTTCAACACATCTATCACAAATTTGTTATTTCAGTGGAATCTAAGTTACCAGTCTCTCTTGGACTGAAGGTTCTCTAACTTACCATTCCCCTCCGAGCAATCTGCTGCCATTTTTTTAGAAAAGAAAAATTAAAAAACTTGCTCAGCTGTTAATATATTTATTTGAGAAAATATTAACAAAGTTAAGGTTGTATAATCAGAAAACAATTGATCGTAATGATGAATCATTTGTTAGCACTGCTGTTAGCTATAGATAAAATAATGCAATCTTAATTCTTCGTCCTCTGCATATTTTTTTTTTCCTGCACACGGCTCATTATGACAACAGAACCTTCTGCTATATACAGAATTTGCTGTATCAGACATTACACACAAGTATTACCAACAATTTCTTGTATCTTAGGAAAAATACTAAGTCTTCATTGTAAGACAGATAGTTGTTTAAAGCAGTTCGAGGTCAGCATGCGGTTTTACACCTTTAAGAGATCCCAAACTGTTATTTCTTGGGGCAACTTTAATAGTCAAAGTTCATATTCACAGTTATCTATATATTTTCATGCTTGATAAACTGGATGTGATTGCTTCCACTAAAAATAATGTGAATGAAGAGAAAATGGTGATAAAAAGAGAAGTGCTTATTATTCTGTTAGCATACTACTTCCTGAATTGACTGTGAATACTAAAGCAAGAAATTAGAAAAATGCTTCCTAATGTAATTTTGTGTACCTATTATTCTCTGAGCATCCAACCTTGTAAGAAACCCTGAAATTTTGTTACTTAGATGTCTTCTTTATCCCAAACTACGCAGTCTTAAAAAATACAAAACTATTTGGATCTAAATGTATGTTTTCATGAATCTGCTGGTTTTAGAGCACTTTATCTATTATGAAATGTTATCAAGTTCCTGCTTGGAAACCCTATATAGAAAACTCATATAACTCTTCTCAGAGATGTCTCATGGATTGTATCATGGTATTTAAATTATCATGAACACATGCCTATCTAAATGATCAGCTGTTCTGCAATCACTCCTTCAGCTGTGGTACCATATAAATAAAATAGTTACGAACAATACAATCTTTTATTTCCTCCTATGTTACCAGTAACCATGCAGTGTCCTTCAACACTATGATTTCATATTAGTAAGCTTACAAAAAATTATATGAATATTAAACATGTATGGTCTTCCTGTACTGTATACCCATAAGGCAAAGCACATTCACACATGCATCTATATCCCTGTTACGCATAATTGCATTTATGTAAGTATTTCTACATAATATATCTGTATATTTAAAAATACACAACAGGTATTTAAAATGTAATATCAAAACCAAACTCTTTCAAATTTTGTTCATACAGATCCTCAATGTCAAATTCCTGTGACTTCATCCAGATTGGAGCAGTAGGAGGGATACCTTAATTCTGTAAAGATTTGCTGTCATTCCTGCTGTACTAGACTGACTGAAAAAAACTACCAGTTTACATTATATTTATCTTATTATCAAAACTGCAGTGAGACACAACTTAGACCAATACGAATAACCTGATTCTAATCTACTATGTTTTTTTAAAGAAGTACACCTAATTCTTGCCTCTTCAGGCCAATTCTGCCATGAAAATATTGAAATATAGATATTAAAAGTATGTATAGTGATTGCTATACGATAAAAGTACAGAACAGGTTTCAGAGTCTGTTACTGTGCACTTGATTGTCAAAGAGCCTTGACTGTGGCTACTACTCTTATCACTAATGAGATTTAAATCTTTTAATATTGAAATTCTAGCACACAATTTCAAGGATCTGAATCTTGAAAGTAATAAAACACAGTAAAACTTTCATTTTCTCCAAATACAGAATTTTCTATGTAGTTTGAATTGCTGTTCAATGCCAATCATGAGCCAATGATGAGCAGAAAAATCTGTTACTTTTTGCTTGCAAACTTTAAAGATAATCAAAATGCACTGAAATACAAAACAAAGAAACCACACTACTTCTCTGGTACACTTTCAAAATAGCATTACTCCAAACAAATTATAAATATGAAAAAAAAACAAACCTTTCTTTGCTATATTTAACAACACTAATTTGGATTTAGACTTCAGCTGGCTTTGGTTAAGGCAATCTTCCTCGGCCAATGTCAAGGCAGCATTTTTTTACCTTGACAACATTTTCTCTACTATAAAGGTAACAAACGCACCTTCCAACCATCATGTGGACTTCTTGTCATATTGAAAATGAGCAGAAAAGAAATGAATGAAGTCATTAACAAGAAACAAGAAAAACAGTGCACATACAGCACGCTGTATATATGAAGAGGTATATGCAAAGATAGAGTTCCTCCACCAAAGTTTGCAGAACAATATTGAAAAAGAACAGGCAACCAACGTTTCATCAATTGGTTTTATAGAATGGTCTACCTTTATTTTTTTTTTTAACTGAAAGATCAGCAACCCATATTATACATTACAACTGATATTCTCTTGTATCAAGACCTTTATTTTAATCTTGTGTCTTTGACTACTTAGCAGATATTAATAAGTAACTCTAAGGTACATAGCCCATATTTTGGATAACAGTTGTCTATCATCAAGAAGCAAAACTATATTTTGTTTCTTCTACCAGCACAGCAGCTGCAATCTAAATAGATTTTCAGAGCCTTTTTATAACATACTGGACATATTTTCAAGATTGAACTGATCCATAACTATTTATTAACTTACTTTAGACATCTTACTCTTGGTGTCTCCTGTTAAAAATGCCAAATTGTTGATTTCATTCTGAATCACAAAATTTTGTTCTTCTCTTTTGAAATTCTAAACATGAAAAAAAAAAAAAAACAGAAAAAGAATTCATCTACATGTACCACATTTATATAAGATATAAAGAAAAGAAAGAAAAAGTATACATCTTTTCTTACATGTGATTTAGACCACAGGATAAAAACTTCAGCTACCATTCGAAACAGTTCATCAGAATCTGCATCTGGTTTCTTTAGCCAATTAGCTCTAATTAGAAAAAGAAGGAAAATGTAAGGCAAAACATTTAAAATAAGACAACTGAATATAACAATCTCTGTTCAGGTCACATTTTTGTAGTTAATCTTGGAATTTATTGAGAATCACTTATTTTCCATGACCATTTTTCATGGTAGTTTAATTCCTCTTCAACAAAACTAATGCTCCGCTACTTATTTCTGCCTGCTCCTCCTCACCATGGTGCCAACACATTTCTCTGCCTATTCTGTGAACTCATGTAACTTCAGTCTGGTTCTATCTGAACAAGGTTGCTCTGAAAACTTAGGCAAATGAACTAACAGATGCATCCTTCTTAAGTGTCTCTAAATTAAAATGCATTCATATGACCACACATAAAATGGGCAGCTGACAGTAGACAGATGGAATTCTTACATTATAACAAGTTTGTTAAACAATCTTTCTAGTTAGATTTTTCCACATCCCAGTTAAATCTGTTTTTTAAAAAAAATCAGAAGTGTTTCTTTCTCAATAAAGTTTGACATCATAAAAGCTTGAGTTCGTCTAGAAAAAACAAATAATTCTCAGTGTAAATTGGTCCATAGCATAAATGATTGTGCATTCAATGAAAATGCTCCTAAGTAGCCCAATATGTACCAACACTCAAAAAATATAAGTGGACAATGATTGTGTACAGAAGAACAATGTTGTTAAGGACAGGATTAAGACACTGTAGATACTGAGATAGCACAGATACTTGCAATACTCTTCTGAAGAGTATCTCGGGGCCATGTTCTGGGATAAAGGAAAGAGAAAGCTTAAGCACAGAATAATCCCTTGGTTAATGATTGAGGAGAAAAACTTCTGGTAATTCCAAAGGCAGTGCAATGTTGTCTGAACCCTTTTTCTGTCTGTCTTAAAAAAGCCAACACAATATTATCTACAAATAGAACAATTCAATTGAGGCAAGATAGTTTTTCACCCCTTCATTAACAGTTAAATGTTTTTTTTTCATTTTTTAATTTTTGAAAGTCACACTCAAACTGCAAGGTGTAGATTCAAGGTACAGCATTCTATAGGTCAAGAACCTTAAAATACTCAGCACCTGATTCTCAGCATAACTTCAAATGTACTGTGATAATTCTGATTATCTGATCATGGAGCCCAATACATTGACTAATAAAAGTGTGTTTATTTGTTTTTATTTACCTGTTGTTGTCGACATAACGTATCAACATTGGATAGAAGGCGTAAAGGTCTCTACAAAGAACAGCAAACTCATCAAGAATGAGTAGCTCAGCTTCTTGGGTATCACTTTTACTATCTGCTTTCAGTTGCTCCTCTTCCATCACGATCTTTATAGCTTTCTTCTTCAATTTCTCCAGTGTTGGAATAAAGTGAGTTTTGAGCAAATCAGGCCTGGCTTTGCTGATGATGGGTTGAGCATAAACTATACAGAAAAATATAGATAATCCTATGATTAATGCACAATTCATGTTTTTCATTGTATTAATATAAACCCTGTAGTTCCAGGAAACATAAAGGTCACAGTGCTTCACATATTTCTGGACCATCATAAAATTATTGATAAAGCCAAGAACATAGTTTTGAAATAACTGATTCAAAGCTAGTTCCTGGGAATTCGGATTATAACTATTTTCAGTTTAAAGCTACCATGGTTTTGACAAGTCACGTATCTCTAGCTTACAAGTAAACAAAGTAGGGATTGAGACACAAAATCCTCACAAAAAACACTGTTGAGTTGTTTTTTTTTTTTAAAAAGCAATGTCAGAAAATAGTCAGAACACAGTGTTCTGGAAGAATTCCCTTACATCATTTGCCTTGGGCAAGCTGAATTGCAGAAAATTAACGACTAATTCAAGATCATAAATCTGTTTTGTAGAAGTATTAGTGGGAAATGAAGATCACTCAAATCAAAAATCCATGCAAGGACCACACTAGTATGTTATCTCTTTAGGCTGACAAGCAGCCACAACAGAAGTGCAAGCAAAAATTTGGATACAGTAATTTTCTTTAGCTACCTAGCTACTAAATGTTACAGGACATTTTGAGAAATATTTCTGCTCATTTAGTAACTAGCACAGTTACGCAGGCAAAGCAACTTATTCTGAACTTGAGTTTATTTTTTTTCTCTTTTTCCTGATATTTCATTAACAGAATTCACAGGATTTATACTCTCTGCTGCAATACTCAGTTCTTTGGTGTCTTGAAAATCAACTGAATTCACAAGAACAAATTAAATGGTAAGGTTCTGATACAGAGTATATAGAAGATTTTCAAAATCCACTACATTTTATAGAAAGCTCTCATCTTACAGTGATGCTACAATGCATGCACAAAAAATAGAAACATTTAAAAATTCAAATGTCTTTCTCTTATTATTACCAATCTACTCTTTATTGTTATTTCCTGCTCTTTTTAATTACAATTCATTATTGTTATAACACTGCATAATATGGTAAAGTGTGGCAAAGTAATTAAATATTATTAAGTAAAATGACACCAAAAATATTTACAATACCTGCAATTCTTTTCATCCAAGATGCTTCATCTATTCCCAGATTGTTGTTAATGATTTTCAGAATGTTTCCGAGAACAATGCTCAAATGCTCAGATGTTATCATTGTACAGCAAGGCCCAGCACTTTGAGGAACACTCTCAGATCCTCTTTCCCACCAGTAGGATAAATAGTTGCATAGCATGGGTAAGATAACCTCAATTACATGAGGCATTTCAGTATACCTTGCTCCAGATTCTGCTAAATTGTTAATTTCCTTTATTAGACCATCCAACTGAGGAATCTCTGGACACATCTCTTCTACTGTATCAGGCATACCTAAAACTGTAAGTGAGAGTAGAAAAGCAAAAGATTAATTAACAAAATAAAAGAGAATATACATGCTCCTCTACGTTTAAATCCCAAAACGCAAATAACATTGTAACTCAGGTTTTTTACTCTCTCACAATCTTCAGTAGATATAGCTATAGTGAGACTTTGAGGTATACACATCTCCTCTTCTGGTGTTGTGCATATAGAACTGATGCAGACAACAGCTGTCATAAAGCTATGGTTTTACTGTAAGGTGTCCTGCAATGCCCCGGTGGGCAGTCCAGCTACGTAAAAGTGAATAACTGAGAACTTATATCCATCCCGGATAAACTCTGGCCATTTGTTTCCATAATCCCTCATAACATTCACATCAATATGCAAAAGATTAAATCCACCTTAGGGAAAAGAAAATTAACAGCTCAAAATTATGGGTGAGATGAAAATTAAATTGTACTTAGTTCATGAACTCTGTGCATCTATCTCCCAAGAAAAACGCCAAGAAAGAATTCTAGTCGTAAGATGCTTATATTATAACCTGAAGAGTGCTTATTTAGCAATTAGCAACCCATAATCTAATGCCAGTCACCCGAACAAAATTCTTCTTCTATCAGTGCTGGTTCTACAACTGCTTTTTTAATGGAAAAACTTACAAAGCACATGGCATCGATCAAACTACTTTTGTTTGTTTGTTTAAAGGAACAATGATTTTGGTAGGTAATGACTCTTACATGGATCAATGAAGAAAATACTGAAACATTTAAATGTATGAGGGTCCATAAAGAGTAAGCTGGGAGAGAAGCAAGCCAAGAAAATCTATGTAGAAGGACCCACACTCCTTTGATTAAGGTTTCATGGTTTCCAAATCATATCCTGTCAGGATTTTCCTATACCAAACTGCATTGGAATACTGGTAAGGCAACAACAACAACAAAAGATAATTTTCCTGTACATATAAATAGGATATCACACCTCCTGCATGTTGCTACTGTACCATTTGCTAAAAATTTCTGTTGATAGGATTCAAATATTACTGTTATGCAGATTCAGAAAAGACTTCAAACATCCTGTTCAGAAAAACATCCAAATATACAAGGAAAAAAAGGAACAATGAACACAGCGTTAACAAAACAAAGCAAGGCTAAAATGACAAGTAATGAAAGAACATTAGTAGGAATTGTCTACTGAGGCACACATTTGCATTTTTTTCATTATGACAATTTCTATCATTGTAAGTTGGAGAGGAATAAACACTTGGAGTGTTTTTGGCATGAGAAATAGGACTTACTTGCTCTTTCTCTTGCACTTTTTGTGTTGAAGACAGACAATGGGTTGTAATGATTGAGAGAAGGTTCAAGAAATGCTACTGGAATAGCTGCTGCAAGAGATGCTAAGCACTCACCAAGTGCGGGACGCTGCCTGTGTATGAGAGATGCTAAAAGTTACCTCAGAGGAAAAGCCTTTCAATGTCTAGCATACATTATAAAGTAGCATTAACATTTATTACTGACTTAGTTTACCTTTTTTCAACATTAGGAACTATTTGACAATTTTGAAAAATCATATCTTGTACATAACCAACATTACTGGAAATTTCAGTGGTATAAGAAACATGTTTTCAAAAAAACAACCTCCACCAAGTACTGGATACTAAAGGTAGACTTCTCCACAGTGCAAACTTTCTAGACTAATCACAAAGAATAGATTAGTAACTGCATATTCTTATATCTTTAGTTTGCTTAAACAAGGGGCAAATATATATAATCAACAGGAATTTGTTTTGGCAGTCATACCCCTTTTCAAGATTTCACTTCTGTTCTGTACATACATACATTTCTTTTGCTTCATACATTATAACACTTACATAGTCAAATGACGTGAAACATAACTGCAGCTTATTGCATTTAATGAATTTCTGGCATTCGGTGTGCCATGTTCTGAAAGAGGCATTTCTACATTCACCCCCACAATCTTACCATGTTCCTATTTGTCTGTTCTGTGCTAGCACTAGAACTCAGATAGCATCCTGGTAAGCTGGATGAAGGAACCAGTCCAGCTAACAACAAACTTTACCATTAAACCAAAATTAACCAACCTAAATCAACAGCAATGAAACATGGTTGTCGTCTGGCCACACAAACACTGTTTACCAGAAAAAAAGGAGCGGAAACATACAGATGAAAGTGCAAGAGATGCCAAGACAGTCCTTTTCAGCATAAGACCAGACTCGCATTGGCTTAAAACTAAAGCTAAGGTAGTCTTTTTAAGTTCTGAAGCACTGTTTGTACAAGATGCCTTAGAGACTTTATTACACTTGACTTACAGATTGGATATAATTCACCTTTCATTCTTTGAAGCTTTGTGTTTTTATTTTGGTTTTTTTGTTGTTTTTTTTTTAAAAACATGGACCTGTTGGACCAGATCCAGAAGAGAGCCATGAAGGTGATCAGAGGGTTAGAGCATCCCTCCTGTGTAGAAACACTTTGACAGAGTTGAAGTTGTTCAGCTTGGAGAAAAAGCTCTGGAGAGTCCTTATTATAACCTTTCAGTACTTAAAGTAGGCTTACATGAAAGATGTGGACGAACTTTTTAGCAGGGCCAGTTCCAGTAGGACAAGACACAATAGCTTTACTCCAAAAGAGGACAGAGTTAGATGAGATCTAAGGAAGAAATTTTTTATGATGAGGGTGATGAAACACTGAAAAGTGTTTCCCAGACGGATAGTAGATACCTCATCCCTGGAAATATTCAAAGTCAGCTTGGATGGGGCTCTGAGTAACCTGACCTAGCTGAAGATGTCCCTGTGTACTACAGGGAATGTTTAGATGAGGTGACATTTAAAGGTACCTTCCAACCCAAACTATTCTATGATTATGTGTTTTTTCAGCTTCAGGAATCACGGCAACTTTTTAAAGATTCCTTCATGTGAATGAAGCCTTCATCATTGTATGACAGGCAGAAAACAGCCATCTATGAGAGGTGGAAACAGGGGCTGGCTTCTTGGGAAAAGTATAGGAACATTGCCAGAGCGTGCAGGGCTGCAACTAGGAAGGCTAGAGTTCATCTAGAATTAAATTTAGCCAGGGAAGTTAAGGACAGTAATAAGGCATTTTTCAAGTACATCAGCAGCAGAAGGATGATGAGGGGGAATGTGGGCCCATTGTGAAACACAGAGGGTGCCCTGGTGACTGAGGATGTAGAAAAGGCCAAACTACTGGATGCCTACTTTACTTCAGTCTTTACAGCCAAGGCCAGCCCTCAGGAAGCCCAGTCCAGCAAGAACTGGACTGCAGAGGACTTGCCCTGGGTGGAAGAGAAAGAAGAGGTTAAAGACTTGTTGGCCAAGCTTAATACTCATAAGGCAATGGGTCCTGATGGGATGCATCCTAGAGTGCTGAGAGAGCTGGCTGATGTGATTGCTAAGCCTCTCCATCATTGTTGAACAATCATGGAGGACAGGTGAAGTGCCTGAGGACTGGAGAAAGGCCAATGTCACTCCAGTCTTCAAAAAGGTCAGGAAGGACAACCCAGGAAACTACAGGCCAGTCAGCCTCACCTCCATCCCTGGAAAGGTGATGGAACAATTCATCCTCAGTGTTGTCACTGAACATATGAGGGAAAAGATGGTTGTCAGAGGGAGTCAACATGGCTTCACCAAGGGGAAATCCTGTTTGACCAACCTGACAGCCTTCTGTGAGTGCAGAACTGTCTGGCTAGATGAGGGGAGAGCAGCAGATGTCATCTACCTTGACTTCAGCAAGGCTTTTGACAATGTCTCCCATAACATGCTCATCAGAAATCTCAAGCAGTGTGGCTTGGATGAGTGGACAGAGAGGTGGATCGAGATCTGGCTGAATGACAGAGCCCAGAGGGTGGTGATCAATGGCACAGAACTGAGTTGGAGGCCTGTGGCCAGTGGAGTTCTATGATTCTATGACCTAAAGTCAAGGTTATGACCTATCTGCTACCTCATCGTCAACTGTGTATGTCAATTTTAATTTCACAACCATGCTGGAATGTCAAGAGATATGCAAATATATACACTCCACCTTCTTTTGTTGCAGTAGAAACAAAGAAATTGCCAAAAGCAACAGCTTTCCAGAATTGAAAAACATCATAGAAAAGGACTTTTGTTCACTTGAGTATTTCATGTAGCATGATTCATAGATTTTTACTCCATTTAAAGGGTGAACGCTCATTCATTCTTTACAGAATCATTACAGTTTACTGTTGGTTTACTGTCATGAAAGAAATGGAAAATGCAGAAACCAATTATCAGAAAATTGAAAAGAAATTATGTTTTCCCCAATAGATGTAATTTTTCTTACATTCTTCCCATTTTGCCTATCAGGTTTGTGTCAAAGCGTATTTATGATTTTTAGGCCCAGAAAGAGAAGAAAGAATATAGCTTTATAATTTAGTGATGTATGTATAAATGACTGAATGTGGACATATACAAGAATGAGCTTATGCACACATGTACATGCATACAGAGTGCAAGAAAAGAGACAATATGCCCAAAAGACTGTTGCATTTTACGTGAAAGGATTACTGAATAAACCCTGAAAGGAAGTGGAAACTAGCATTCCTCAAACCAGGCAAAGCCTCTCCCAATGTAACTTTTGTATAGATTTTGTATAAGTTTAGTCTCATAGGACCTGTGGGTCTTAAACTTTTCATTATAAGAAAGATCAGAAAAAGTGCCTAACTTAAAGACATCAGAAGAATAGGGAGGGTTATGATTCCCTCTGCTCCTGTCTTGTGGTAGACAGAACAGCTAATTAGGGCTCTTTCATCTGAAGTAGCAGATATAGATTTGTGCCTGTTTTAACAGAGGAGGATCCGAAAACCAGGGTTTGGAACATAAAGTAACAACTAGATGCTTAATGAAATTGTAGATTCTACTTTTTTTAAAATGCAAGTAACTGGTAAAGTAGATTCTTTTGTAGAGTTCAAGGCTGTCAGAACATAAGCAAAGGATTTTATGCTCTGGGCAACTATTTCGAGAACTCTGTACAGACTTAGGTGTGAGACAGATGTAGTCTACTTAAAACTCAGCCTACTTATCATAGCAACATCCAGTAGTCAAACTTTATGAACCTTAATAGCAAACCATGCAAAAATTTAGCTTTACCTCTGGGAAAAATAAACTTCTTGCAGATACACTGTCATATGCAGGTTGAGTTGTTTATTTTTATTTAGTTTTGTGTTGTTTGGGTTTAGTTTGGGTTGTTTTTGTTTTTTTTTTTTTTTTGTGTGTGTGGAATTGAACTCCAATGTACAAGCAAATAGATTCCAGGTGAAGTGTATTTTAAACATGCTCACACTGTTTCAGAAATACTTTTTATTAAAACCACCTTATTACCTAAGCAACACACTCCTAAAGAAGAGGAAAATTTTAGATGCTGAGATTTTCACTCAATACCTTTCAACGTAGATGTTCTTCCCAGTCCCAAGGGAATATAGGCTACAAAGAATTCGGTAACATGAAACTTGTACATCACCCACTAGAGGAAAATAAGAAGTAGAACATCAGAATTTATTCAGCTAAAGACTGGTTTCTAAATATTAAACAACTATTTTACACAATCTAATAAGACTATGTCTAAAACTTTTAGCATATGTATTGATGAACGTTCTAAGCCATCAATGCTCCACATGAGTTTCTTATCTTCAATTTCTCTGATACATAGCCTGTCATTTACACTCATTCCAAAGCCTAACAGATCATCAGATGTTCCAAGAGGCCAACAGTTACTTGCTAATAAGATATTGCAGGTTATCACATCTGTAAAGTACAATTCTAAATGCATGTCTAGGCCCTAGGAACATGATCTAAAGGCTCCTAACCTTATTTAAGTTTTTTCATGGCTATCAGTCTGCTTTGGAACTGTGATTAACCAAACACAAATAAATTTTTGGAAAAGCTTATTGCCAAATCTCAAGGAGGCATTTCAGTAATTTTAAAATGAAATGATGCTAAAAAAGAGAAAAAAATAAATTAAAAGAACTAAATTGGTTTTTAGATATAAGAAAAAATACCCACAAGGAATTGATAGCAAGTTGTCTCTATTAATCTAATGAAATAAAAATACATTAAAAAAAGTTCATGATTTAATTTTTTATAGTCTCTATAGGAAACTAGTCTCACCTGCACAGTTGGTAAGAGAGAACTTGAGAGGAAATTTTACTTTCTTCCTCTAAAAGTTTGCACATTATTAACTTGAAACTAAGTATTCTTTTTAAACATGCAATAGAAATAAGGTTCTATGTAGCCAATTTCAGATTTAGTGCTGCAAATGTGTGTGTTACTGAAAACAGAATTTCATCCTTTGAATTCAGGCAATAATTACTAAAAAGTGGCTGTATTATTATAGCATAATGAACTTCAAAAATAAAATACTTACAAAGTAAATCAACTCCAAACTGATATTGTGAAATATGTTCAAAGATTGATGTTAGGATAGGCAACAATGCTACTGTAGTGTAATTGATATTCTGTGAAACACCCTTGATTTGTGTTCGTGAATGGGTAAATTTTCCAAGTTTAAGATTTTCTGAAGTTTTTTCCAGGTCTTCAGCTGCATTTTCAAAAAAGGCACGCAATCCAGCTTTAACAAGCTCAGACCCTGATTTCATAACAGTTCTGAAAAATAGTAAGGGAAAACTATTAATTTTGCCTTGACCTTTAGTAGTTGTATAGATATATATGCATGTGTGAGATCTTTCAGGTACACATGTATAGGTGGACTTTATGAACTGAAGGACAGTTACATCTACACAACAGTATAATCAACAACTAGCTTGGAATATTTCACATAAAGTAGTGACAATAAGGAACTGCTTCCTTTCTTCTCTTTGCAGTTTTTATCATCTACTTTCAAATAAGACAATGTCTTTTCAGCAAACATCATAGGTAGTGACACAGCTCCTCTGTACAATATACCCCAGAAAAAATGTTCAATACCTAAATTTTTATGGGAGCTATAGTAACTACATATGCCAGTAGTTATTATAACTATCTTCAAAGCACTCTAAATCTAGAAAAAGCTACTGCAAATAACAGTATCAGAATTCTATTATTTTTTTTGTTTTTGTTTTTCTCTCTTCTCCAGTCTCTTAATGAAGCTTTCCAGTGTTGTTACTTACAATAAGCTCATTGTCATGCTGCCCTGTAATATAATCGGGCCACAAACCAGCTCAAATTAGAAAACTATGCTGACCTGTGCTTTAATCTACACAAACATTTCAATGACAAACAATAAAAGCTAGCAAACGTAACTATAACCACATAATAATACAATCTGCATACTTTTACTGAAAAAATTTCCAATGTGCACTAAACTATCTTAATTTCTACAAGTATCAATACTTGCAGTTCCAAAGATTTTGTCTTTTATCTTTCCCAATAAAGTGTACAATACCCTTAGAAATAGTGAAAAAAAATTTCAATGTTTTAATGACACACATTAAATAGAAAAATATAGGTAAAATCCTTCAGATGAAATCTGCTAGAATAGACATCAGTTTCTGAATTACTGATACTGTTCATATCATTGATTAAAAATGAGTAAAAAATATGGAAACAATCCAACTGCTCCTGAAAACGCCTGCAACACCTACGTAGTTTGTAGTTGTTGAAAATATTGCAAACTTACCGTGTGTCAAGAGACTGAGCTAAGATGTGCAGACAGTTCACCATTGTAGCAGAATCACTACCTGATTAGAAAGAGATATTATGAAAGCACAACAGTATTGAGAATGTAGGATAATTTAATGATCCAAAATGTCACACAAGATATGACATGTCTCTCATCTTAGGTCACTGAAATTACTGTTAGGTCTGGTTCCAGAAGTAACTTCTCATTTTGTAAGTCCATTTCCATACAAGAAATAGAAAGAATAACTAGTATCTCCTTATGGTTCATTTACATCACATGACCCTACAACATTCTGAACTTTGTATCTGGCAGTATCTACATTTATTTTATAATTTTCTACTAATATCTTGGAGAAAGGTATGGTTGTTTTCCTCTACATCTCTACATCCTCCTAGCCTACGGAGAAATTAGTATACTGAATTCAGCAGTTGGATGACAGAAATCAAAACAATTAGTGCTTAATGACTTTTGAAAAGTTAAAAGTAACTGAAAACGCATGAGATTTGGCTTAAAAGAGTCTGAAAATGCTACAACCAGCTATTTCTTCCTGCTCCAACACTTTACATATACAGTTTCAGAGCCATGTTCAATGCACTTATTAATTGTACTGGAATTTTATGCATTGTTTTATGGAATTTTGCTTGTAGGTTGTGACAAGCTTCAGATAAGATACAACAAATGGCTATACACTCTTTATATTTTTAACTGTATCAAGACCTTTTATTAGTAACTTACCAAAAAGTGAGATCCTATGTCTAACAAGAGCAGCAAGCTTGCAGAACAAGCTAAAGTAGATAAGGACAGAAAGACCAAGCCAAGACAAAGTTAACAGATTTATTTAGAATAAGAGGTAAAGAATACTAGGAATATGAAAGAGAAAACAAAATAGAGTTCCTGAAAAAGTGTATTTTGAATCATAAATTATGATAATAGTCAGTCAAACAACTGCATTAAGCAGAACAACTTTTGGAAGATTCCAAATCATCTCATTTTCCAAGCTTCACTACTTCAGAGATTACTTGAAATGTGAATCTTTCTTTTGATCGCAGTGGTTCCCAACAATTGCATTTATATGATTGAGTCATTCCTTATGGCTATTATTTCTGAATCAGTTTTTTTTTTTTAATAATAACAAGAAAAATTGAGTAACGATTTAGTGTTTTACTTGGCATTCTTCAGGAAACAAAGGTTACAAATCTTCATACTATTTAAAATAATTTGCAAAGATATCCTTTGTAAATAAATCAATAAATCTGTTTAGCCACTGCTGTTGCTATGTGGAAATATATTGACTAGAAGAGCTTCTAGCAAGTATGTCAGAAACGTACAGATCTAACCTGTCAAAATAGAATAATTAAGAGAACAGAAAAATTACAAACTTTCTGAAGATTACAGGGGTTACTTTAACTTCTAAAACCAAAGACAGCTAGGTAGACTTGTTTATCATCTGTGCTATACTTTATATATGGAATCATGACAGAACAAAATTAAACAAATGCACCTTAGGAACTGGTATGTTCTCTTGCTAACATCAGATTGTCACTGTTATCTTCATAATAGTAAGGAAATACTATACTTCTCATAAGATAAAAATAACCAGTAGTTCCTTTTTAAAGTGAAGAATGAAAAGGATTATATTTCTGAATTTAAAATAGCAGATATGCAGGATAGACAGCAGGAAAATGAAATTCTTGTTTTTGTAAAGGCAACACATTATAAATTAAAAGGCAACTGTCTCTTTTGAATTGATTTTTCCAGAATAACATTTGAGTCAAATAGCTGATTATGACCAAATCTCAAACAATAGAGATGTCTAAAAACTATCTCATTTCAGCTATTTTTGTGCAAGACTATAAGCAATTTTGTAGAGAAAGGAGAATCCATAATTATGCCTAAAAAGTTGCATGGTGATATATTTGTATATTTTCATATCTGAAGATTTAAAAATGAGATCGTTTAAATGACCCAAGCTTCAACCAGAACCTGCCATTGACAATGAAACACAAAGCTATCAGAAACTAAGTTTTAATAGTTTTATTGCTTAAAGTATAATTAATATTTTTATTGTTATCGGCTAGAATTACATATTGTAATACGTATCATTACTACATATATGTCTTTAATTAGATATTAAAGAATACTAAAATGAGGAATTCCATTTGTTTACTGCCAATCTGATACGGAATAAACTATTCACTTTCTGAGGAAACTGAGCTTTTGAACTACTTTCCTCTTTAATCTGAGAAGAGATCTTTAAATATCTATATAGAATCCTCCTGTGTATATCTTAATTTTCTACTTACCTTGCTACCATTTCCTTTTCCTTATTTGATGCATATCCACTGCTACTGAGTGTTTTTGTTGGAGAAGACAGGAAGTAGAGGCAGTGATTTGTAAAGTACTGATCAACTAATGGCAAAAGAACCTAAGAAATACAGATACAGAGTGTTTTTTTCACAGAGCCCAACAGTAAATGTAGCAAGAATGCTCTGAAGGGTCAAAGTTTATTCAAAGAATTTTATACGTTCTCTAACGCTTATATTTTCTTATTTCGGACACAAAATCATATAAATTAAAAGTCTTACAGTTTTACTTACAATTTATGTAAATAACAAGCCGTTACACAGATCTTTCTATTTTGGATCTAATATTGTAGGCTTACTCTTTTCACATTCAACAGTGAAAAGTATCACTGAACTAAGAGGACTCTTCCTCTCCACTATTGTATCAGTGTCCAGTACAGCTATAAAGGAAGAGGGCCTATTATTTTTTTTAAAGATTCTAAAATAAATACTGAATGTTCCTTACTTCAAATTTGATTATTGAAGCAGAAGTGTATGACATTACTATGTATAGGAATATTGATAATGATATTATGCACTTCAGTGATATACTGAGGCAAAAATTGACAGAAATAATTTATTATGTTCTGTGAGAGTACTTAATTTTGTGATAAATATGCTGCCTTTTAATTTCTATGTTCCTTCTCATGTAGAAACAAATTTATTTAAATATTTTGAAAAATCTGTATCCACCAAATACATTGAAATATTTTAAAATATTTGTTAACAACATTTAACTGATTACTTACCATGAAAATAATGGGAAAGGTATATTTCTTTTACCTGACAAGCAGTCTAACATTACACATTTCCATGTTTTGTATAAAGGAATGTATATGTACATTACTTGAAATACTCACTTTGGCAAAGAATTTTATCTCTTGGTCATGTGGAGATTTTTCAGTTTTTCCACTGGTTACAATGGCTTCTGTACAGATATAATCAAAGCAGATACAAAAAAAAAAGCGCAGTCACTACAAATTTAAATATTTAAATCCAAATATTTAAATAGAAACAACTTCAATTAATTTCAAAATAAAATCTACAGCTTACCCAAATGTGCAATAAACTCTTGAGCAGAATCAACATATTTTAAAATTTTCTTCAGAAACTTAAAGGCAAACCTCTTCTCCATGGATGATGCATCCAACTCCATGTCATTTAGACCCCTGTTTTACAAAGCATTAAGGTAAATAATAATGATGATGATACCAGTACAAATGATGGCAGTACTATAAATCATTCCATTATTGTCTTTTAATGATGGCAAATTTTCATAACAAGGAAAAAAAAATCTTCCATAGTAACTCTTAGTTATCAACTACATAGTAAGAAATTTAAGATTAGTTGATATTTCACTAAAAAAAATATAATATCTTTGTATTAAAGTATCCAAAATACAATTTTTTTTTTTTTTTTTGATAAGAAGTCAGATCATAAACAAAGCCATGGTACATGTGAATCTAACAAAGCACTGCACCGACCACTCAGTTCTACTGCTGGGACATTAAAGTGTCAAACGATTAGGAAGGTGGCAATTACAGCTTTACAAAATCAATCTAAGTATTGCATTTCATTTCATTACTCACTTGTAAATTTGCTTTTTGTTCTTGAATTCTATGCAACACTGTAGTCAAAATGACTTAAGCTACTAAATAAAAATGTAAATGCAAGTAACAAACTACTATACTACTCAAAGTATTTGAAACAGTTTGGCAATATGTGACACTTTCTAAAGAGACATATCATTTAGTCTTTGAGATCAATTAATGACATAGATTATGACTGTGCATACAAGATTTTAAAGAGAAATAAAACCACATGTGGCTGGTTGTGATTAGTTTTAAAATATTAGATTTTATTTTACCTACAAATGAAACCTACCTCACTGAAATTCTAAAATTCTTTAGGATCACAGAAAAACTTATGTTAAAAGAACTTCTGAACATCATCTGATGGCAAAGCCAAATCCAAAGTTAGATGAGGTTACTCAGACCTTGTTCAATAATGTACTAATCTTCAAGGACTGAAATCTCATTATTCCAGAGAGCCTACGATAATATTTGATCACCCTCACTGTGAAAAAATAAGGGTGAAATATTTTCATATATCTAACTGGAATTTCCCTTGTAATTTCCTTGACTTCTTACTTTTGAGGAGATAAGTATTTGACTTCATTGTCTCTATAACCTTGCATTGAGTAGATGAAGATAGTGGTAAAAATCCCATTGTAGACCTCTGTTTTAATACTTTTCAGTTCTAGCCTCTCATCAGAGCCTCTCCTGGCATGACATGCACACCATTCCCCCAAGCATCTTGTCTGGTCCTCCACTTAATTAACTCCTTTGTCAATGTCTTCCTTAGCACTGGTGAACAAATCCTGAAGAACATACTCCTGACAGTTTCATGATCGCAAAAATGGGAAGGGGAAAAACCAATCAACATCAACCTGTAGAACACCTTTATTAATCCAGCCTCGTATGTAGTCTTCCTCATCATCAGGCCATACTCCTGATTCAAATTCAACTTGCAGAATTCAAAGTGCTTTTCTGCATAGACGCTGTCAAAATATATTTCTCTATTCCCGAGATTATTCCATCCCAGGTGTAAGACTTCGCATTCACCTTTGCTCAATCTTCCAAGAGTTCTTGCCTGTCTATTTCTTCAGCCTTCTGAAAGGCAGACAAACTCTCCAATTAGTTGCTAAGGGATCATTCCTCAAAATTGCTATGGAGGAATTCTGTCTCTTCATTCACAATATGTGTAGGTTTTGTTTTTTTTTTTTTTATTTTGAGGTCACATAATCCTATATATCTTTAATTTATTTTGTTTTCAAAAATAATTCCTTCTACAAGACATTAATTTTTTCACTTTCTTGGGATTTTCCTGTACATTTGTTTAGTTTGCAACTTCCTTACAATCTCCTTATTCCTTAAGAGGAGTAAACTATACTTGAGATTTTCAGCTGACAGATGCTGGTCTACACTCAGGACATCTAACTAGCTTGTCAAGTGAAGAAATAACAGAGTACATTAAAGAAAACATCAAGTTTTCCATAAATGCTATATCATTTGCTTCTGTAGAGACTCTTCAAACAGTAGTAGATAAGAAAATCTTCTGTTTATGAATTAGAGAAAATGACCTAGCTAAAAAAGATGTAGAGTCTACAGAATAGTGTTGAATAGTGTGTCAGAAGCAGGGAAGAAGTGAGGAAGTGGCAGTTTGTGGAACTGAGGCAAATGCAAAAAAAGATTAATAAAGCAGGACTCACTGTTGTGGTATGGAGGAAACTATCATTTGTCCCGAGAGTCTTTAGCACAGGTGTAGGAATACGTTAGGAGGAATAAATGGAAGATTAGGCTAACAGGTGAAAAACAGTTATGAAGTGAATCAAAGGGAAAAAGTATTTCTGCAGAAAGCTGATGAAGCAGAAATTTTAACTACAAAAGCATCTAATACTAAAACGTATGGTCCTGACCATGTTCAAATATGGGTAACAGGAGAGGTCTGGGGAAAAAGAACTAAGGAACCAAGTCATATGTTCCAGTTTCTTACACATAAATATAAAAGGAATCTAATCTCATCTTACGGTTTCATTAAAAAAAAAAACAAAACACACAACTATTTGAAGATTCTTATATGTTCTTTATATTACTATATATTATTATATAATTATAATTATATCATAGAAGCATATAACTATATATTACATAATATATTATATATAATTATAAGTTTATACGCATTACATTATATATTATATGATGTATAAAATATATATTATATACAATGTATATTATATATTATTATATGTGATATGTTATGATATTGATTCTTTATTCTTTATATTATTTTATGACCTCCTATTGATAAATATATCACATATGCAATCAAATGATTTGGTGTGTAATAACGGCATATGTATGTGTGCTGCCTGCCTTTCTCAAAGATAATGCAACTAAGTATCCATATTTTCAGTGAGATTATTATAATATTACATTTTTATGTTTATACTAAGTCATCATTGCTAAGATATTACATGTATTTTCCTAAATACTGAAAGACATTGATAGTCCTGTTAAACAACAAAGGTGACATCAAAAGAACTTGTATGAGTTTAAAGATGCTTAAGAAAATACCAAGATGTGATTCCATGACTCTGTTGTTTCTAACGTATACTTGAGTAAGGCCTGAGAGATTTATCTTTATTTCATAAACACTCAAGAGTACTTCAACAGTGTTCTCAAGAAGAACAAAAATCAAAACAGAGGCAGATGGTATAGTAAAGTACACACACTGTGCCGCCTATACATTTCCAATTATAAAGAATTTCCATGTTTTAATGATTAGTCCAATGTTTTTAAGAATAACATTCTGGAAATGTGATAACTGCAATCGGCACTTCAAAAGATTTTATATAGATTTAAAATATGCACATATTCATCTGAAGAAAACATGCTTATACTCCATAGTTTGAACAGGCTTTTTCAAGTTGAATTGTCTCATTATGTAAAAATGAAAAGAAATATTCCTAACACAAACAGTTGCAAAAAGAAGTAAAAATTTCTATTTGAGCAACTTGATTCGTGTTTCAAAGGAGTATTCAGTTGCAGGAACTAAACTGGTTTGTCTTATTCAATGGCCTTAAATCAATTATGGAGGTTATAAAAATGTTTGGTGGCACATCTACATTTTGGTTTCAGGCTGAAAGCCTGCAAATGTGGCATGAGATATGTTTTTCTCTGTAGTAATACAGAAATGTATATTTGGATCTGTCTTCTAACTTCTAAAGAAATGTTAGTCATTGTTTAAGCCAACAAAGTTACCTTTTGCAGATTCTAATACTTTGTATAAATTGTAGTAAGTATAGCAAGTGGATACTTTCATTAGAGACATAGATTTGAAAAGCAGAAAAAATGAAAACAAGATCTGACTCTGTGCATCCACAGAAAAAATTGTTCATGAGTACAGTTTCGTTTCAAAAAAATGCTTAATGTCAGCAAAACTGCAGTTTCCTATATGCTCAGAATAAAAGATGATAGTTATAGTATAGTAACTCATAAAGCAAAAAATACTGTATAATAACTTAAATTTCATTCCCTACAGGCCAGCTTACTTCTGGATACAGTAAATCAAATTAGAGGACAATTAATGAAGTCAGTATTTTGCTTGAGCAGAATTTAAGGATGAAATATTCACAAAATAGCTACTTTCTGATTCACAGAACTCCAACATTCTTCTGAAAAATTGCATTATAAAGCACTATTTCACAGATGTATTTCAGTATCAGACCACAACTTTCTCATGATCTTTACTGACACTTCTATCTGCTAATTTAGAAGTTTTGAATCATCTAGTTGTCTAATTACACTGCTGTTGCACTTTGTATTTACTATGATCATATATTTATAAAAAATGTTACCTGTCTAAACTATTTCAGAAGTGCCTTTCTGAACATAAAAATAACAAGGACTTCAGTTTACAAGAGATATGCCAAACAATGTTAACTAACAGACTGCAGTAAGGTAAGTAAAATCATCATGGTTTGTGTGCTTAATGTATGCGAGCATCTCAATACCATGTGCCACTTACCGAGATATAATTATACCATTGACTTGAAGGAATTTAAACAGCTCTTGTGCTTTTTCACGGTCCCGTGATTTCTCCTTGGCTGTCAATGTGTCGTAAGGTACCAATAAAGGATGACTACCTCCACCTTTAGTAAGTTGAAAGAATTGTAAGTTTTTCTATTGTCGTATTTATTTTGCTTCAAATACAATAAGAATATAGATCTATTCAATTTTATTTGTCTTGCACTGTCTTCTTTCAGACTGTTTCTTCTCCCTCATTTTCTTTGTCTTTTTTTTTTTGTGTCATTCACAGGATTCTGGCCTACCTTTGCTTTCCAACTCCATTTTCTTCTTTTTGGCCCATATGTTATGGTAGTTTTCTGCCATTACCTCAACCATTCCCTACATTGCCATCAGAAAAGAACAAGATGCAAAATTAAAAGGTGACAATAATTATGTAATTCTACATAATTTACTGTCTTGAGTAAAGTCTACACAGTTGTGATATAGAAACACCACAGTTAAGTGTCATGTCTACATTCAGCTGTTCTTTGAAGTCAGCACAGGCACAGAATAGACACAAATCATATTGTGGTTACAGCTCCTTCTTTAGTTTGGTAATTTTTTTAGGAACACAGGAAGCACTGATGTGGTAAACAGGAAATTTTTACTTTACATAAATAGTACAGCATGCAGCGTGCTACAGCGGCAGATCACAATCACAGTCACAAATACACTCATAAAATATGACAAAATTAAAGTCATTAGCAATAAACCCACAAATATTAATTCTATTCAGCACAATATCGGCAAAATACAAATACAAACCTGAAGCTCCCTAGAAAGCACCACATTAGAGAGATCAAGTGGTGCTGGGTTATACCCATTTCCCTGCAGGAAAAACAAAACAAAACAAAACAAACAATTTTCAGATAAAAGAATTTCAGAAAAAAAAAATTCAACTACAACATCTCTGCTATTGACCTGATTAGAGTAACACCATTTATATTGCTAAATTTTTCTGCAGAAGCTGTGTTCACTTTTTGTTTTGCAGTGTGCTGTAGACACACAAGATGATTAGTGGAACACATCCGCTGATGTGGAAATAAGAAGCTTGCTGCAGATACTTATCTCTCTCTCTTCACAACAGATGGCAAGCTGATAAGAACTACGCTTTTTGAACTAAGAGGGAAGACCAACCATGAGGTTGATCAGATGATCAGATGATCAATGGTTGGTCTTCCAACCATGAGGTTGGAAGACCAACCAAGATGTGCCTTCAACATATGACAGCATGGTTTGTCAACAGCCTGAATGAACCACACACTAAAGACAAGGCATTACAACAAGAAATTGAAATTTACAGACTAAGAAATATACGTGTGATATATTTCTGCAGCCTTTAAATGTTAAAAGTGTGAAAGCTCTGGTCCAACAAACCTATTAGGTACACGTTAAATGTGACCAGTCACATATAAATCAGCAATTTCAATCATGTACTGAAATTAAACATCCTGAAATCCTCTACTCAAATCATGTCATCTTCTTGGGCAAGAAGGCCCAGAAGAGGTTCAACTAGCTGGAAGCAGAGATGCCAGAGACTGAAGGACTTCCTATAAGGGAGAGGATATTCATAGAGACGTGAGAAATGCTGAAGCATTTTAACAGAGTGCTTAGGGACCACTTTTTAAGCAAAACTCGTGCTAGGGAATGAATCCAACACATGCTAAAAGATGTCTGCTCACAGGATCAGAGCAGGTGCAAATGTAAAGAAGGAATTGGCTCCTGGCACAACTCACACTGCTTGCAGAATTGCTTATGTTGGTAGGACTCTGTCCAATGTATTAATCATTAAATTTCACTATATTTAAGCACAAATGTGTGTTTAATTCACCTCAAGAGATACAATAAAAAAAATCACCACATTTCTCCCCTAAAAAGACACAGATATAGTTGATGACACTGGGAAGACTGTCTGATTCACCGGAAGCCTGTGCTGCCATTCAGCAGGACCTCGACTGGCTTGAGATTAGGGCAGAGAGCCCATGAGAAGCCTCATGAGGTTTAACAAGGATAAGTGCAGAGTCCTGCATCTGGGAAAGAACAACCTCATGCATCAGTATAGGCTGTGGATTGATCTGCTGAAAAGCAGCTCTGCAGAGAGAGACCTGAGAGTCTTAGTTGACAATAAAATAACCATGAACCAGCAATGTGCCCATGTGGTCAAGAAGGCCAATGGCATCCTGGGATGCATTAAGAAGAGTGTGGCCAGCAGGCCAAGGGAAGTTCTTCTCCTCCTCTACTCTGCTCTGCTGAGGCCTCATCTGGAATATAGTGTCTAGTTTTGGGCTCTCCAGCTCAAGAGGGACAGGGAACTACTGGAGAGAGTCCAGTGGAGGGCCACAAAGACAACAAGGGACTGAAGCATCTTCCTTATGAGGAAAACCTGTGAGACCTGAGACTGTATTTATTCTGGAGAAGACTGAGAGAAGATCTTATCAATGCTTGCAAATTCCTAAAGCATGGTGTCAAGAGAATGGAGTAGTCTTTTTTCCTCTATAATGTTCAGTGACAGGACATGGGGTAATAGGTACAAGCTGAAGCACAGGAAGTTCCACATGAACATGAAACACCTCTTTATTGGGAAGGTGAGTGAGCCCTGGCACAGGTTGTCCAAGGTGGGTGTGGAGTCTCCTCTGGAGGTTTTCAAAACTCACCTGGACACATTCCTGTGTGATCTGATCACCGTTAGCCTGCTTTGGCAGGGCATTGGTCTCGATATCTAGTGGTCCCTTCCAACACCTACCATTCTGTGATTCTGTGACCATATTGGACAGTGTTCTCAATATGCTATTACAAAAAACTACGAATAAAAAAAGTAGTCTATATGACATCAAAATGCTAGGTACTCTATAATCACCTGAAAATTTTGCCTACAGATTTAACACAAAGTATTAAATGCACAATTTTGTCAGCCATAATTATAATCTTGAGAAAAGTCCATTTCGGGCTCTTCTTTTTGACAAAAAATAAATTAATTAGATTTACTACTATAAAATTAAAGGCTTTAAATACTCTGCCATGAATTCTTGAAAACTCTCTTCCTGTCTTCTGAGAAAATCAACAGACATAGTCTTAACATCTTAATAGTTCTTATCTTTTTGCGATCCCCTCTTTAGTGTTACTGTACAGGTCTTATAGTGACATGACTTCCAATCTGAGAACTCTGACATTAAAAGTTTATTTTCATTAAAATAATATAAAATTAACATGATTTTGTATAATTTATTAAATTAAGAAACAAGCCTTTTGCTTTCTAAATTTAAGCAATTCGATCTTACTTGGCTAGACTGAGATATGCTGCGGAGCTTTTCATTTTCACGCTGATGTATTATTGCTTCTCCTCCTTCTTTGGTCCTTTCTAGGCTCCATCCCATGGCCAACATGGTTTTCAGTGATTCTCTGGCAGGCCAACGATAAATTTCCTTTTCCTTTGAAGAAAACAATGTAATATTTCTCTGTGTTCAGTAAGTAGCATAAATGCAATAAAATTATTCTGTCCTTTATAAATTGTCACACACCAGGAAAGTAAACAGAAGTTATATAATATACTTAAAGACATGTTATAGCTCTTCTTACATGAAAAAGAAGATTTAAAATACTTACAAATTTGTTGGCTTCATTCTTAGTGGCATTTATTGCTGGCATATGTGGTACAAAATAACAGCATTCAAGATATCTCTGGAGCAATAATGTAGTTTGTAACCGGAAACTTACTCATTGATTCTTCCATCTCAAAATAATAAAAAACTGATGGCCTTTCTAGTGTTACGAAAGTAGTTAGGCAAGTATGTATGTTTGAATGCACGTAAGGCCTTTTTTCGGTCTTCTTACATTTATATCCATTTCTTGAATACAGTATATTACTGATCTATATCTCTTTATATAGATGTAGCATCGATAAAAAATTAGGGAATGGCCTGTATTCCAACACTACTTTGAAAAGTAAAGGTATTACAGAAAATCTGAAGAGTTGCGTCAAATAAAATTCTGAATATTTAATATTAACACTTCTCAAATCACCTTAATAATAAGTATTTCAGTTCTTGCCATTAAATAAATTTTATGACAGTTACTTAACATGACAATTTTTATAGAAAGCCTTGATTTTTGTGTTCAAAAGTTCTAATCTCTGACAATTCAGAAAATTCTCTTTGCACTGCTTTAATAACAACTCAACCAACAATTCTTCAGCTCCTGCAAAGATTTCAAAGCAATCTACAAACCTTGGGAAATTAAACCTTTTGAATCCCTTGTCATCTCCATTTCCTGAACAAGAAAAGCGGGGTAAAGGAGCACTAAGATAATTGACTTGAGTCATCCAATGAATCATTGCAAAAATATGTAATAGAATTGGAATTCAGTTCACTGTTCTGACAAATAGAAAACATTCATGCTGAATCAAGAAAATGAACTAAATAAATTCAGAGTAACTTAAATGTTTCTTCCCATTTTCAACTGAAGAAACTCCTACATTTTCTTTTAAATTTTCTACCACCTTTCTTGAAGACAAAATTGCCTTCAAATATGTTGACTTACACTTTTGTCTTACACACAGGAGCTGCTGCCAGTCAGTCCTCACACCCCTGTGCCATTGATCCTTTGAATACAAATTGATTGAGGCCTATGAAGACTGCTTAACAGAAGCAAATTACATAAGATTCTAGATTAACTAAACAATCACTTTAGCATACAAATATTGTTATTCTTAAATGTAAAAATTCTCATTTGTCTCCCTCTTACAGTATATATCTGAAATGGATTTTAAAAGTGCAAATCAATCGACTATGTATAATGCAGATGAAATTTCCTCTATTACCTTTTCAGATAAAGTTTTGAAAGGTCTTATTAATGGGTGAGTCTTCATATTTTCATCCAGTGCAACTCCGTATTTCCATCCACTAATATTCTGAAAAACACCAAAACAAAGCATGATCCAGAAAGATTAGATATGATCTATAGGTGGTAGCTCTCATGCAACTGGTTCTGAGCATACTATACATTTCTTTCACATGTCCCTGAGAAATATGCAGACATTAATGCACTCTGAAGAAGGGTCCATCAATTAAACCTTCCATTTTTTCTTTCAGTATTCACCCAAGTATTATTTACTAGTCCTTTTTTGACAGTTAACAGTCAAAATTTTTATTTCCTACCTTATCAAAGGCCCATTTATCATGGGAATGTTCAGCATACTTGCTGACAATATATTCCAGCTTTTCAGGAAGTACAAGGCTGTAAAAAAAAAAGGGTATATGGTCATTCAATCATAATATTTTGCAGTCTGAATTTTGAAAAATGTGTAACCAGTGTCAGGACGTTGGGGCATCCCTTTTTTTGATGGTATCTAGCAACAGGACAAGGGGTAATGGGATGAAGCTGGAACACAAAAAGTTCCATTTAAACATCAGAAAAAAATTATTTTACTGTGAGGGTGATGGAGCACTGGGCACAGGCTGCCCAGGGAGGTTGTGGAGTCTCCTTCCTTGGAGGTCTTCAAGACCCACCTGGACATGTTCCTATGTGATCTGACCTAGGTGAACTTGCTTCTGCAGGGGGATTCGACTACATGATCTCTAAAGGTTCCCTCCAACCCCTACCATTCTATGATTCTATGATAGTACTAATTAAATTTTTCACCTCCAGATGAAAGCAAGACAGTTGGCTTTGCAATTCCACTTTCTTTAAAAGATATGTCACCTAAAAAAAAGTAGAGCTATAACAGCGTTTACAGAGCATCTTCAAATATATAACTGTTGTGTTTACCAACAACTGAAATCACATGAAAATAACCAAAAGTTGCTTCACCATAACGTACAGGGTGGGTATTTTTAGGTAATTCTTGGTACAGGATGATAATAGTTTGAGTGCTTCATATTACATAATGATGGAGGGGTAAGACTTTAACAGCAAGAATCAACTAATGATCCTTAGCTCTTGCATATATATTAGAAATCTGTATTCTAAAAACGTAAGATTACTAGGAAGACCAGATCTCTATTACATAGTCACACTTGATGTGCTTATTTTGCCATATCAGGCTGCTTTAGATCAATTCTCAAAACTAAGTGAAGATTTTATAAAAATTGACCAATAGGCCAATGGAAGGACTTACTAAATTTTGATGATCTTGTATCATTTGTCATTAAGCATACTCTAAATAATGACAGTATCAAGTGTATTACAAGTTCATATATCCCAGACTCTTGAACTATTAGGTAACAGGATACATAATAAGCATACATTTGACAACATACTCCGCAGATATAATGGGGAAATATTTAACAACTGTACAGTGCTGAGATGAATGTTTCATATCTGGTGAAAAGGATACGTTGCAGTGAACTATGTGGCATGAGGAAGGAAAAATCTCTACACTATTTCTGAAAGGTATAAAATACTGTTAAAAACGATCACTAGCCAAATCTCTTTACAGAGGAGCAAAAAAATGCTAATAAGGAATAGCATAAAAACATTTCAGGAAAGGAAATCGCTATGATTTCTTTGACTCACTTTGCTGTGCTGACAGGTTTGGGATCAAAATTTCCTTCTGGATCCACTGAAGCCTGCTTTTCCAAAGTTGACTTAATTCTTGTATCTAAATAATCAGGGGGTAAGGCACCAGCTATAGCACTTAGACAAGGCAAAGCCATTCGAAAGAGCTCTGGATCATACTTCTGCAGAAGAGATAGGAACTGGTTGGAAAATCCAATAGAAAAACATGCAAAATATTAGTGAAAACCAGGCATCCATATGTGCAAATATTAGAAGAGTCAAACAAACAGTAAAGCTCATGTAAATATTAAGCACAGGCAAAGTTATTGCTGCATGACATCTATTTTTCTTGATATGAATTTGATACATTTTCAAGACTATTCAAATTAAGCACATACAAATATTACTCTTAAGGTTTCCTTGAGCCAAAAAGACCTACATAGAAAGAGTTAAGAATTCTTTGCCTAGTTATAGAAATACAATCATCTACATAATACTGTCTTAGTTCTAGATCTTAACTGCAGAAGCAATTGTCATTTCTTCTTCTCACCTAATCTATTTCAGCTTAAAACATATTGGTTAAAGGAAATTGTGTTTTATTATAGAAAAGTCAGTTCACTATTTTTCAAAATTGTCCTGCTAAGAAGTGAACTATCACATTGGCTCTTCTAAATAACCATTTTAGCTCTGGACACACTAAGCTAGTAAAGGATTTGGGCCAAGTCTTGTATGAGGAATGACTGAGGGATCTGGAGCTGTTTAACCTGGAGAAAAGAAGGAGGTGGTGGAGTCACCGTTCCTTGAGGTGTTGCACTTAGGGAAATAGTCTAGTGGTTGATAGGGCTAGGACAGAGGCTGGACTCAATCTTAAAGGTCTCTTCCAGCTGAAATGATTCTATAATACATAAAAATGTAAGGCAGAATTACATTTGAAGAATCTCTCTTTAGTATCTTGCCATTATACACTAGAATGTAAAAACATGTTCTAGATGAAGTAGCAGAAAATCACTGTAGCCTACGGTTTCCCTTCCAGGTCTCAGACAACATTCTTAGAATGCTTAGGAAAAAAACACAAATCACTTCTCTTTTAGATTCCCCATCTGTAAAAGGGGCATAATGATGTAGCTTTCAAAAAGCTTTAGGATCTACTACAGTGCAAGAGTTTGATGCTATTATAATTAATAAACACTACAGTGCAAGAGTTTGATGCTATTATAATTAATAAAATTTTACTCAGCTCAGGCATCTTTTTGATGTTATGACATAGACACCAAACAAGCACATACAGAACAACATTTTACTCTGAAAAATTATTTCTCTTGCTTAGTTTTTAGAAACAGAAAGACTATACATTTCAATAAATATGAACACCCACTTTGTGTCAAGAAGATGCTGAAGTTCAATTCTAAGGTCCACTGAAAATATTTGCTGATAGAAATACCTGTTAATTTCACAGTGAACAGAATGCCTGAAACTTTAATGTTTTAAATTCTTCTAGCTTTGCTGCAACAATCTTAAGTGTATGTGTGGTGCAAACAGAAGAAGTGAAATCACAGGTTAAATTGCATCCACTAAACTGCTGGAAGCCATGAAAATAACAAACCTGAACATATCTCAGTACAAAATAGAATTGTAGAGAATATTGTAGCTCAGCAGGTTTACACAACTCTGCTTTCATTGGACTAACAACCAATGAAAATGAAAACACTATTACAGAGGTTCACCAATATTGGCAGAAACATACCATCTTAATTAAATGTCACTAAAATCAAATAAAACTAAGGCTTAAAAAGCTGGTTTAGGATAATGCAGATATCACAATCATTTCCATACTCTAAATCAGAAGGCCTAGATGAGCAATCATCTAAAACTGTTGATTAGAAGTGCAACATAAATTCAATGAGATGCAACAAAAGAAATTCTAATTGTCTCATAGTGAAAACCTGTTTTTTGAGCTAAATCACATGCAAAGTATTTACTCAGTAAGACATTTTTCCTGTCAGAAATACAGAAAACTTTTCCTTTCTTGAAGAAAAAAATGTGTGAAAAAAAGAGGTGAAAACTCCCAAGATCACAATTTAGAACAGAAAAATGGAAAAAATGTATAATTTTAATAATCATAGAATGGTAGGGTTGGAAGGGACCTTTGGAGATCATCTAGTCCAACCCCCCTGCCAAAGCAGGTTCACCTAGATCAGGTCACATAGGAACATGTCCAGGTGGGTCTTGAAGACCTCCAAGGAAGAAGACTCCACACCCTCCCTGGGCAGCCTGTGCCAGGGCTCCCTCAAATGAACAGTGAAATAGGTTTTTCTTTTATTTAAGTGGAACTTTTTGTGTTCCAGCTTCATCCCATTACCCCTTGTCCTGTTGCTAGCTACTATAGAAAAAAGGGATGTCTCAACCTCCTGACACCCACCATTTAGATA
>WBNH01005367.1:128241-162291 GCA_013401255.1 Urocolius indicus
TGATCACCACCCTCTGGGCTCTGTCATTCAGCCAGATCTCGATCCACCTCACTGTCCACTCATCCAAGCCACACTGCTTGAGCTTTCTGCTGAGCACGTTATGGGAGACAGTGTCAAAAGCCTTGCTGAAGTCAAGGTAGATGACATCCGCTGCTCTCCCCTCATCTAGCCAGACAGTTCTGCACTCACAGAAGGCTGTCAGGTTGGTCAAACAGGATTTCCCCTTGGTGAAGCCATGTTGACTCCCTCTGACAACCATCTTTCCCCTCATATGTTCAGTGACAACACTGAGGATGAATTGTTCCATCACCTTTCCAGGGATGGAGGTGAGGCTGACTGGCCTGTAGTTTCCTGGGTTGTCCTTCCTGACCTTTTTGAAGACTGGAGTGACATTGGCCTTTCTCCAGTCCTCAGGCACTTCACCTGTCCTCTATGATTGTTCAAAAATGATGGAGAGAGGCTTAGCAATCACATCAGCCAGCTCCCTCAGCACTCTAGGATGCATCCCATCAGGACCCATTGCCTTATGAGTGTTAAGCTTGGCCAACAAGTCTTTAACCTCTTCTTTCTCTTCCACCCAGGGCAAGTCCTCTGCTGTCCAAGCCATCCTTATTCTTGCTGGACTGGGCTTCCTGAGGGCTGGCCTTGGCTGTAAAGACTGAAGTAAAGTGCACATTCAGTAGTTCGGCCTTCTCTGCATCCTCAGTCACCAGGGCACCCTCTGTGTTTTTCAGTGGGCCCACATTCCCCCTTGTCATCCTTCTGCTGCTGATGTACTTGAAAAATGCCTTATTACTGTCCTTAACGTCCCTGGCTAAATTTAATTCTAGATGAACTCTAGCCTTCCTAGTTGCACCTCTGCATGCCCTGGCAATGTTGCATCATATTTCTTAAGTTAGGCAATAACCAGAATACTAAGTAAAATACATGTATATTTGAAAACTGATACTGTAAATTTACTGGGTATATCAATGATTTGACAAGCATGTACACAACACTTCTTAAAATTAATTTTATGTCAGCAAAAAGTATTTTTAAAAGTTTAGCTGGGCAAAGGTAAGAGACAACAGTGCAGTAAGCAATCTGCCTTTTTATTAGTGTAAGGTTATATGGGTATATCAAGACAAAGGCTTGACATTTCATTAGTTTGGAGAGAATCTTTCAAGATTCATCATTCAAATTTGCATTAGAAAGTTACTTCACTAAAAGCGTTCTTAGCTGTATTGTCCATATTAGGGGAAAGTATTGTTAAAATACAGACTTTCTGCACCTGGCATGGCAAATTATTGTAATGTGAATCATAGTCATTACCTTATGGGACAAGGAATCAAATATTCCCCAGAAAAGTTTTTCAGTTAAATGTAATTCTTCTTCTGCTGCAATTCCATAGCTTCCCATTCCTGAAGGTAGACAATAATATTTCCAGCACTGCTCATAGTGATTTGTCAGAAGCTAAATTGCCAAGAAAATAAAAATGCATGTAAAACACAGGTATTTAACAAAAATAACACAGTGGTTGGCGACGTCTGAGTTATCAGTATCTATTTAAACAGTTTCATTGGTATTATTATTTATTTCTGTCTCTTCATTTCTAATGGTGCATAAATCTTTTTTTTTTTCCTTCTTTTTGAAAAAGCAGTAGAATCCATGCTGTGAAAGTATAAGCCTGTATTATCCTCAACTGCTGCTCTAGGACTCTCAGTGATGACAATGAATAGCAAAATTACAAAACTTCAGGGTGTCACCATTGGACTATAGATTAGCTCACAGGAGGCAAAGAGACACAACAAAATGAGTATAAAACACAACATGGTAGATTCTGGTAAAAGTCGTACAATCTCAAATTTATTTTATTTCTGTTCTTTATAGTTGATGGCCTCAGTATTTTTCAAAACATTAGATAAAAAAAGACACTTGTAAACCCTTTTAGCTATGCCTGCTCATCTTTGGAAAAACCTATGGAAAGAATTGTTGTACCGAAAACCTGTAACATACCACCTAAAGAGTTACCATGTATGATTACCATTGTGCTTCCCACATAATTTCAAATTTCTACTGACTACTTCTTTAGAACAAAAAATTGGTATCCCATGAGAAGTTCTAAAACTTCTTTTAGAATCAGACTAGAATTCTGACATTTTTTTTCCTGTCATTTTTCTTAGGAGGGGGAAAATAATGTATTAATAACCCAAATCACTCCCTTTTTTGCCACACTTCTGCTCCAAAATTACTGATGCTCTGGAATATGTCTGTGAACCCCTGAGCTCTGGTTTAGAGTATGTCAGAATTTCAATTCTGCCATAAAAAGATCTGCAGACCTAATATTGGGCACTTTTAATCCAACAGGAACAAGAAGTATACATGATAGAAAAATTAGAAATAAAACCTATTTAAGAATTCACAATTGTAACTCCCTATTTAAAGAATAAGAAGATGGGTAAGACTTCAGTTCAAGACTGCTCAAAAATAAAAGGTGAATTCTGTTCAGTATCCTATTTTCTGTAGACTTCAATCAAATTTTTTTCCTGGATGATATATCCTCCCAGGATTTAATATAGTTTGTATAGCAGAAGAAATATCAAGGTAACATTAACATTTAACTTGCTACTTTCAAATACTGTTTTGCTGAAGCAGAGAACAAGTCAGTTCACTGAACAAAACTGCACAATAAGCTTACTATACATTCTTTGCATTAGGCATGATTTCACAAAAAAATAATTACTATATTCAGTTTGAAAGACTTCCATAGAATCATAGAATGGTACTTTATAAAACAATAACATTATTTTCAATTCAGAAGTCATTTCACATTGCTTCATCCTGTCTCATTCTGTTTTTAAAAACATGATGACAACAGATTATTGTGAAGTAACTTTTAGGGTGAATGTATGTACAGAAAGTGAAGCATTTACCTTCAGAGGCATTTTACAGTATTCATTGAGTAGGGGCACATCAAAAACCAGCCTTCTCAACAGCTGTTGTAGCATAGAGGGACGTAAGTGGCTGTAATTTAAAAAAAATGAAAGTTCTTAGTAAAATCCATATAGTCCAGTAAAAATGAAATAAAAATTGAAATCAATTTACATATTGGAATTAAAATAATTCATTGAAAATATCTTGAAAAAACAATGGTAAGTGCTTAAAGAGTCTGTAAAATGTGCTACTTCTGGACTCTCTTAAGTAAACAGACAGTATATTGTGCCATATGACAGCAGAAGGAATGGTTTTTGATATGGCACTAAAAAGCAAGAAAATACTCCTAATTGAAAATTATCTAGGAAACACGTGATAAATATACTTCTAAGAAAAAAGTCTCAACTAGAACACTGAATAAATTACTCTGCATTTCTTTTCTAGTTATTTAATTTCAGTGATCTATAGACTGAAGAGCAATGTAAAAGTCCTCTCGTATTTCCTGTTGTTATCACTTCTTCAGGCTAAATATTCCTGAGCTACTAAACTGTTCGAAGTAAGTGAAATTATTTCTTATACAAGTCCCCCTTTTTAGACTTTTCCAAATATCTTAATTTTCTACATTATCCACATTTTTGGCAGAATGCAGTGCTATGCAAAAACTGAAATCACACACCGTATTACTAATTTCACAGTCCACTACACAGACAAGTAGCACTGCAGTTTACAACAAAGATCAAGAACTATGATTCAGCTAGCAAATCCACATTTCAATTCCTGATGTAACTTCTGTGCTCAGTTCAGTTTTAGGGTCAGTTTTTGCATTTAGAGGAGTGTTTCTTCTTTGAAACATGTTGATCCCTTAAATTCCCCACACACAGTCACTGTTAAACTTGCCAGAACGTTTTTGGTAATTACTGGTTTGGTTTGTTTTTTTTTTTACAAATTATCAGAATTTATCCTGTATCACCATAAAGCTGAAATCAATATGAGAGATTGTATAATGCAGTAGCCAGGATGGAAAAAATGAATCTATTTTCTTTTATTTAAAAAAGCTTATCATACACTCGTAATTTATTTCATGCAAGAATAATCTTAGTTCTACATTATATACCAAGAAATATATATTAAAATACACATACTGCACAAAATAAAGCAATTTGTACACAAGCATCATACATACTGGCAAATAGCAAGCAGGCATTCTTCAATAGTGTCTCTTTGAGCTTTCGTAAGGGAACGTCCCTTGGATAACCTATATATTGTGTGAAGCATGGAATCAACCAAAGAGGCATGATGCTCTGTTCCAGAAAAGAGGGGGGCACATCTTTTGAGTAATGGAAACACAGCTGAGCAAATATATCTATTTAGGGCAAGAGCTGCCTCTGTGGTACTTAGAGAAACCTGTACAAAGTAGTAAATGACTGTTAGTATCATATAGAATAAAGGTACCAAAACACAACATCTATAAAACATAACAATGAAAATACTCCATAAGTTCTCTTAGTAGCTGGGTGCTAAGATGGTATTCTTAATATATACATGAGAACAAAAGCTATTTTTTTAAAACCTAAGAAAATCCAAGTCCTCTACTTAGCTCTTGTCTCTTGACCCACTACACTCTGAGCCAATAGCAGCAAAAAAGAACATGCAGCCTCTTTCTTTCAACAAGTCAGCAAAAACCATGAAGTATTAAATAGCATATGCCACTTCAGTTTCTTCATACCTACACATATGTGAATTTTCACCACAATTCTTGGAAGCACACATGAAATAATCATTAGGCTTATTACAATGGACATACTGTATAATTAATGTAAGTCTGTATGAAAAGTTTTTAGTTATATCATAGAATCATAGAATGGTAGGGGCTGGGAGGAATCTTTAGAGATCATCTAGTCCAACCCTCAGATCATCTAGTCCAACCCCCAAACTACATGAAATTCCATTAAAATACATTATACTGTTGCTTCATAAGGTGGCATTGAATGTTTATGACCAGATTTAAACTCTATAAATTAATAGCAACTGAACTGTTTGTGCTTATAGCAAACCTACACTATCTTTTATTTTTTTAAAAAGCTGTTTTGACTTTAAATTTTGTTTCTTACACCTCCAAAGTCATTATATCCAGTCACTGCGCCTGAACTCCATAGCAAAATACTTACTGTATCCAAAGAAGCAGAAGCTCTTAAATCAGGTAAAAATCCAACTTCTAATAGGTGAAGGAGGAAGCTTTGGTCCTTAATACCATAGACACGGTCCAAGAAGAGTACCATGGGTGCTTTATGATCAGGACAGAAATTTGCAGACATGTCTGGCTCAGTTACTGTGCCATCTAAACAAATATATATAATGCAATTTTTAGTATTAGATAACTGATAAAGTAAGAAACACCAAGTCAATGAAAGACACTATCATCACATTTAATGTGTAAAATCTTACGTACAGTTCAGTTGTTCAGTTCTTCTGTATGCTGAAAATGGAACACTAAATTATTATTTCAAACATCCTATTATTTTTCAATGTATTAATATTTAACTCTTGGCTGGCTAGATGAGAGGAGAACAGTGGATCTGACTTCAGACATCTTGACTTCACCAAGGCTTTTGACACTGTCTCTCATAACATGCTCATCAGAAAGCTCAGACAGTGTGGCTTGGATGAGTGGATGGTGTGGGGGATCAAGACCTGGCTGTATGACAGAGCCCAGAGGGTTGTGATCAGTGGCATAGAATTGAGTTGGAGGCCTGTGGCCAGCGGAGTTCCACAGGGACTGGTTCTGGGGCCAGTCTTGTTCAACATCTTCATCAACGACCTGGCTGAGGGGACAGAGTGTACCCTCAGCAAGTTTGTTGGAGACACCAAACTGATCCTGTTCAGCGGGATCTCAACTGGCTAGAGAGTTGAGCAGAGAGGAATCTCATGAACTTCAACAAGGACAAGTTCAGAGTCCTGCATCTGGGAAAGAATAACTCCATGCACCAGCAGATGCTGTGGTTGACCTGCTGAAGAGCAGCACTGCAGAGAAACCTGAGAGTCTTAGTTGATAGTAAAATAACAATGAGGCAGCAATGTGCCCTCGTGGCCAAGGCGGCCAATGGCATCCTGGGATATATCAGAATACTGTGGCCAGCAGGTCAAGGGAGGTTCTGCTCACCCTCTCCTCTGCCCTGGTACGGCCTCATCTGGAGTACTGTGTGCAGTTCTGGGCTCCTCAGCTCCTCAGAGCAACTGGGAACTGCTAGAGAGAGCCCAGTGGAGGGCCACTAAGATGACCAGGGGACTGGAGCATTTTCCTTATGAGGAAAGGCTGCAGGAACTGGGGTTGTTTAGTCTAGAGAAGAGGAGACCTGTAACAGAGGATCTTATTAACATTTACAAATATCTAAATGGTGGGTGTCAGGAGGTTGAGGCATCCGTTTTTTCTATGGTAGCCAGCAACAGGACAAGGGGTAATGGGATGAAGCTGGAACACAACAAGTTCCATTTCAACATAAGAAAAACTATTTCACTGTTCATTTGAGGGAGTCCTGTCACAGGCTGCCCAGGGTGGGCGTGGAGTCTCCTTCTCTGGAGGTTTTCAAACCTGCCTACACGTGTTCCTGTGTGACCTGATCTAGCTGGACCTGCTTTGGCAGGAGTTTTGGACTAGATTATCTCTAAAGGTCCTTTCCAACCCTACCATTCTATGATTCTACGATACATAGAGAAGCAACTAAAATGAGTCTGGTAATGGAGCAGTTACCTTACGATGAGAGCAAAAAAAAATTGAGATTCTTCAGTTGCCAAAAGAAGAACTGAGAAACAATACAAGTGAAATTTAAAAAAAAGATTAATGCAGCTAACAAGGTGAATGATTAACTATTATAAGCCAAATCCCCAAATACTACAATTCAAAGGTGTTAATTAAAATTAATAGAGTATAAGGTATTAATGGGCAGAGAAGTACTCTCCAATCTTTCTAAACAAATGATTGGATGATGGAGACTGAGTCCAAGCTTACACATTCTACTTAAAGAGATAGCATCTCTACAGTCACTGATGGAGACAAAGTTCTGGGATGGACAGTCCATTAATTTGTTCCAGTAAAGTAATTCTTATATTCCCATATACTCTGCTTCACAGGAGTAAAGATCTATTCTGCCAGGGCAGCCCTACATGGTAAATATCTAATATCTGTTCTTTTAATCTAAAATTTAAAGAACGTTCTCTGCTTGTACTCAAATCTAACAAATCTGCTCTATTTTACACCTGAAGGTTTATGTGCCAAAAGATTTTATAAAAAACGAAATAGTCTAAAAAAAGTATTGAAGTTACCTTTGTTAACTGTTGACAGCTTTAGTGGTATACTTATAATCCCAACCAAATCTTCAGTTGGCACTAGAGATCGAAGGATTGATCTGATTCGGATAGCTTCCCCTTTTCCACTTTGAATAAGCTGTTAGAAGTTTATCAATTAAGAAATTTAGTACTGAGGGACACACACACAAAAAAATCCTTAAAATACTGATATTATTATGATTTTTTTCCAAACACTGGAAAAAATGCACCAAAATCTAATTTATCCCAGCACTCTAATGAGTTGCTGAGTTTCAGCTGATCCTACTTTTGAAAATTTTGATATTGTACTCATAATTTCCCAGTATTATAAATTCCCAATAACACAAAGCCCCCATATAGTTAAGACTCCTAAACCAATCAGATAGTGATGAAACTGATAATTACTGAATCACTCATGTTAGTTATAGAACTTACAGTTCCAGGTTTTGAACTTGCCTCTTTATACTATATGAACAGATGCAAACCTGTCTTGATCCATCTATGCATTTTTCTAGTATTTCTGTGCAGTAAAAATTTCAAAAGGCATTAACAACAAGGTGATTGATTCTTGTCAACTTCTAGCAGAAATTAGGTATTCTCAACGTGTGTCTGAAAATGTCTTCCAGTAATTTCCTTAATGTGGAAGTACTATCTCTGGCAAAGATCACTCCATACAGCTTACAGCTAAGAAACTTAACAGCTTTGACAACAGTGAATAAGGAGGGTACACGACAATTTTTTTTATTTCTTATTGTATTAACACACATATTGCATTTTCAGCTGAAGAATTTTTAATACTGACAAGCAAAAGTTAGTCTAACTAAAATAAAACCTTCCATGTACCTAAGACAGGTATTACAGTCAAAGCAGTTATTTGACATTTTTTTTCCATGTATTCATATGGTGTAGACGCTGTATTCCATGACTGCATGTAAAAGCCACCCTGTTTCACATTCTTATGCAAATGACTTTTATAGTTTCCAGAGAACAGTAAAGAGCCAATTTCAGAAATTTCATTGGTAGTATAAATGTGCAACACTAGTAGTTCATCTTTACTTTGGTTCCATAGTCATAAAAAATTCTCAAAATTGCAGATAAATAAAAAAGCATAAGGAACCAAAAGACCATAGCTTGCAGGGAACACATTTGTCTAGATACAGTGAGAAATGCAATGAGGTTTACCTTCTGAAAGGAGGAAGCCTTTGAATAGAGAACAGTTTAGTGTGACACATGCAGTTATAAATCTACATTTTCTGAGCAAGCAACAAAATGAACTTACATGCATTTCTGGTGCACAGCGTCCAAGTAAATCTATGAGAGCTGAGTAAAATGACATGATTGCATTGCCCATGTGCACGACCTCCTCCTCGTCATCATCACTAAAAGGTAAACAATACCAATGAGCATTTTTGCTAATGTAAGTGTATAGCTCTTCTCCGAAGCTAGATCCATAATCCAGAGCCTATTAACCAGATACTAATTTCCTATGGCTCCAGAATACAGCATTTTTATCCCTAGAGTAAGCATGCAGTTGAACAGTAATAACTGATGTTATATGAGTCTTCTAACTTCCTCTTTCACTTTACCTCAGCTTCATTGCACAACAGCTTTCTCCTTTGCTTTATCCTTCAGCCTTCTCTCCTGTAACTCTTATTCCACTTTCATCTAGCTCATGCTGTATGAATTCCATATGACAAATCCTTGTGGGTACAAATCTGTAAAGCTCTGTTTGTATAATGCCTGACACAACAGGGCCTATTATCCACATATTACAAGCATAATTAAAGTAGATATTAAATAATCACCTGCCAAATTAGCATTGACATTTACTTACTCTTCACTTTTATATGCCTGGGAAGGAAGATCACGAGAAGGATTCTCTGAGATCCTGATAGCTTCTTGCATAGCTGCCAGCAAACCATTTCCTCCTTCACCCCTAAGGTCTGGTCCAAAACACTCTGGTCGTCGAATAAGGAGCTTGACAACAACACTTGCATTTTCCTCAACGCTTTCACCTGAGGATCAAAAAAGCACCATATATACTTTCTCATAAAAGGTATTCTTTGTCAGAACACAACGGCACTTAACCATAAATTTCACAAAATAAAAGACAAATCCTCATGCTTATTTTTGAAAACAAAAAGATAGCAGCAGCAGATGTGCTTTATCAAAGATACACTGAGGTCTGAAAATGACAGTGTACACTTGCCTTGCAAAAGTTTTACTACACTCAATCTAGAAGGGTTCACTTCAGATTTATTTGCTTTTTGTGACAAAGACTATTCTCTCTGGTGTAAAGGCTAATAGTCCCAAGAGGCAAGAAGTCTACTATGGGGGAGAGTGGAAATTTACCTAGAGTAAAAGCTCCTGATTTTTTTCCACTGTATGTTTAAATATTTATTAAATCTTATGCTTGCTATTTAAAGCCAGGAATTGAATAGTTCATAATTTCCATATACAAAAATAATATTTAAATTGGTTTTGAAGATCATGGCTTGTCTGAAACAACCCCACTTATAACAGCTTTCTGTGGAAAAATATATGTGTGTTTGAAAAAGGAAAAGAGTGCAAATTCAGTACAGGCAGACAGGGTGTGATTGCTGAATAAAAGTAACTATGAAAAGGAACCTTCATATAAATGAACTCCTTGTATGTAACAAACTGCTTCATGGTCTGCTGCTAGTGGCAGATGGAAGCATGGTAGGAATAATTATTGGGTCAAAAGCTGAGTTTATGATTACATACAACTGTGTAGAAATTCACACTGTCTATCTTATAAGAATACTGATAATCTGTAGGAAGATATAAAATTCATGGGACATGTAGGAAGAAAAAATATTTCAGGAAAACAGTTCACAGTCATTGACCTTGTAATGTCAGTAGTTTGGATCATCACTATCTATGTTTTACATGCAAACTACAATGCCACACCAGTACAGAAACACAAGCAGAAAGTTTAAGGTAAGCTGAATATTGCAGCTTTAGTGGCTACCGAAAAGGTAGGATTAGAAATTGTGTTTTAGCTAAGAGCAGCAGTGGTGCTACCAGGAAGTGAGAGTCAATAGAAGGCAATGGTAAGTGAGATAACTGGGACCTACTGGCTCTAGGAGTAGCAAAATAATTTATATATGTCAGTCTTTTTTTTTTTTTTTTTCCCCCCACTTAAAATACTAGTATGGTCTTGATATAGAACACAGGATGAGACGAAATAGCCTCAAATTTTGTCAGAGGAGGTTTAGATTGGATATTTGGAAAAATTTCTTCACCTAAGGATTTGTCAAGCATAGGAACAGGCTGCCCAGAGAAGGGATTGAGTCTAACGATATTTGAAAGAGATGTGTAGATGGTGCTTAGAGAAATGGTTTAGTGACGGACTTGGCAGTGTTAGGTTAGTGGTTAGACTCAATCTTGAGGATCTTTTTCTACCTAAATGAATCTATGATGCTACCCCTAACTATTGACTTCACACAGATACATTTTGTTTTGCTTCCTTTTTTTTTTCATCCTTTTTTCTCATTGCAGGGAAAAAAACTCAGGATTTAAAAATCTTAAAACAACATTTTGTTTATTTGGTCACCAATCTCCTGAATCTTTGCATCTTTCGAGGATGTAAATACAAATGCACCTTAAAAGCGGTAAGGGAACCTTTGAATCTATATTGCAGAACCATATAGCAAATACAAACAAAACTATAAAATGTAATTACTTTTTAGTTTAAAATAATATTGGTAATGTTTTTATCAGGTGATTCATCATTTCCAATATAGTTTAGATTTAGGTGTAGAAAATTTATCTAAACTTGACACACCATTGTTAGATTTGTGAACTTCCTTAGAGTAAAAGGAAGCACAGCTCAGCAAAAGCCCCCTTCAAGAAATTTTAGTTAAGAATATGCAGGAAAGAAATCTACATAGATGAAATTAATTTCTAATGCTGCTTTGCTGCAGTCAATAAAAGTTTATCAAGAACTAGTCTAAATTTTTAATTTACAATTTATTGCACAGTGCATTTGCCACTACAATCTTATTCTGACCTTTTCTGTGTATACATGTATTTGCTTTCCTTATCCCTTCTGATTAGACACCAAAATGCTGAAAATAGCTTGCAGCCTGCTCTAATTTACTTCACAGGTCAAGTTAATGAAGATTTTTGCTTGAAGATAGATGTTTTCATTACTCCTAAGATTTCTTGGCCAGAATCAAAACTAATTCATGTGTTTACATGTGTGTGTTTGTTGCTTTTATCTCAACAACCCAAGTATTTTACAATTTAATATTTGTAACTATTCTGTCAAGAAGAGGACACAGAGAAATCAGAAAACTGTTTTTCAAATATGCTGTCTCTAAAATTGTCATAATAAGAGGGTTCAAAACCCCAGTAATAACTATTTTTCAGAAATAAAGCAGCTGAAACACTTGAAACTCAAACTTAATGCTATTAACTAGCAGTGCCTCCAGCAAAGATTACTGTTAGTGCTAAACAAATTAGCACAAACTTACCTTCATCTAATTATACAGAGTACTGTTAACATTTAGTTATAAAATCAACAATGAAAAACACACACTTTGCCAACTCAACTCAATGACTACTTGCTCTTATAGCAGTTTGTTAAAATAGGTCAATAGCTTGCTCAATAGTTGCAGGCTTCTGAACTACCAAACATACTTCAGGTATGTTTACCGAACTGAACATTAAATGTGTTTTCTGCTTTGGATATTTCAGAATCTAATTTCAGACCACTAGTATATGAATATAACAACCAAAATCTAAAAATTAGACTTTAAAATTAGTTCCTTTCTGATTGTCTCTAGCTGTCTTTTAAAACACTTTCCATATGGGCAGACTAGAATGGTGTTGAACAGATAAATCTTTTGATCTCATCTAATCTCTAGTCTAAATTACTAGTTTGATTAAAAATATCTACAGAATTGGAGGTTGCCTTTTGTTCAGTGCCAGTCAGATAATCCATACTTGATTTTAGCACATTTGTTTCATAAATTTGGAAAGGAAATTGCCCACAGAAGCAAGAATAAAATACATATCAAGAAGCTTTTAAATTTTCTGTCTAAGGCATCAGACTTCAAGTACAAAGTCAGGTTGCTTTACAAACCGGGATCGCTCAGAACTATGTAAACATGTGACCTAGTGGAAATTTGCTTTTTGTAATGCAAAATGGCATAATTAAAAACCTCTAAATCTGCTGGTGCTATAGTGGCTAAAAAGTATTTAAAATCAGTGCTCACTGGTTATGTTTATAACCAGCTGTGTACTTACTGAATGAATTCTTAATATCATTTGCTGCCCTTAACAAGTTACTCTATTAAATTGTGCAAGTTGCAAAAAGAGTAAGGAAAAAATGCAACTAACGATAAAGATTCAAAAAATTACAATAAGCAGCATATACCAATAATCTTGTATTTGTAATGAGAACAGTAGCACATTAATCTCTCTTCATCCAGTAACACATTTTTACAGTTAGAAAATAACTTTAAGGAAATCTTTTGATGGCATTTGGATGCCAAGAAATTACACTTACTGTTCACAAAAACTGCAAATCTCAAGAACGACAAATAACGTTCACCCTCGATTGGATTCCATCCAATGTCTGGATATCCTTTAGCCAGCAATACTGGACAACTCTGCAGGCCACAACCCGCCAGGTAGGTAACAACCTACAATACAGAACCAAACGTTTATGCGTGTACTTAGAAACAGATTTCTAAAAATCAGTATGAAACAAGATGAACATTTTTTTTTAATTTAATAACAAGGTTTTTATATACTAGGTGTTTCATCTGAGAAACTACCAATATGGCTCATCACTGCATTAGTATGAGTTGCTAGGTCTTGCTTTTGATGATGATGAAAAAAATCAAAGCCCACTCTATTTCTGAAGTTACCTAGCTATATGATGATGAAACAATACACCACCATAAACAAATGCAGAATGTGAAAACTAGAATAAAATATTCAGAAGATATGAGTAAATACACGTTTGTAAGAATCTAGAGATGCAGCTCATATAGAATGTGAGAAAACTAATAGAATAAATATCTTCTTGATCCTTTTACAGATTTCATAATGCTACTATTAAACGTCATAATTTTAATCTATTAAGTTTACTACAGAATGTCATTCGGCCATGCGATATTTTCTTGTGCAATCCACTGTCTTCCACACATTCACACATTTGTAGTAAAAGATCAAATCTACAATAGCAAAAGTTAAATTGCTTATGTGTAATTTATCTGCTTTGAACACAGGTTTTGTGGTACAAACTGTAGTCAGAGAAATGCTGTATCATTCCAAGTATACTACATTCATTGAACTGATAGGCATACAGTTCTTGTTCCTCTTGTTATTCAGTATATAGATTTATTTACTGAATAATATCCACATATTGCAGTAGGTAAAATTATTGACTCACCAAATTTATTATATTACAGTCAATACATTGCCATTCTTACAACTAAAATGACTTGAATTTGGGAAGCCGAGTCTGAGACACATACAGACTGATTTTTCATTGTAAAATACTTCGTATGCTGTAGCTGAGTTTGAACACGTGGCACTTGCATGGTCCCAAGTATTCCGAGGTAAGCAATCAGTAAATGAGGAACACACAGATAACGGTTAGCAGTGGAATTCTATTTAAGTGACTTTCCATGAAAATGAGACAGTCACCAGTGTTTTATTCAAAGAGTCAACACTGAGATCAATACTGCTTAATGTCTTTAATAATGACAAAACAGGGCACACTCTCCGTGATTTTGCAGATGATACAAAACTGATAATCGTTATAAACAGTACCTTTATATAATTAGTATAGTATATATAATATATATACAAAATACAACATATTCCTATGCTCTCTCAAACCATTTCCATTCATATTCTAGTCTGTTTTCTCCTAACTATCCCCATCACGAGAATTGGTCTGCTGCCAACATCCTCAGGTCTGCTGCCTTGGCAGAGGCAGGAGATGGAAATCTTTGTGACAGCAGGGATGAAATCATTGTGTGTTGGGGGCCACAGAAATGCCTGAAAATAGTCACGTGGGGGGTCACGGCTTCTTCCCCCAAACAGTGGCTAGATTGGTGACCCATCTGAATGATGCACACAACATGGGCAGCAGACAGGAGGAGCTGGAAGCCATTGTGCACCAAGGGAAGTGTGACATCATTGCTATTACAGAAACGTGGTAGGATAAGTCAGACAACTGGAGTGTTGTACTGGATGGTTACAGACCCTGCAGAAGGGATAGGCAAGGAAGGAGAGGCAGAGGGGTAGCCCTCTATGTTAGGGAGCATCTTGACTGTTTATAGGACAGTGACGGTGAGGGTAGGGTTGAGTGCTTATAGGTAAAAATTAGGGGGAAGGATATCAACAGCGATGTTGTGGTAGGAGTCTGTTATATGAGGATGTACATGAGATGTTCTTTAGGCAGCTGGGAAAAATCCTGAAATCGCTGGCCTTTGTCCTTGTTGGAGACTTCAACTTAATGGACATCTGCTGAGAATACAACAGAGCAGAGAGGAAATAGTCCAAGAGGTTCCTGGATTGTGTGGAAGATAACTTCCTCACACAGCTGGTGAGAGAGTCAATGAGGGAAGGCACCTTGCTGGACCTGACATTTGTGAATAAAGAAAGTATTGTGACAGATGTGATGATTGGAGGTTGTCTTGCGCATAGTGGTCATGAAATTATTGAGTTCCTGATCCTCAGAGAAGCAAGGAGGGGGGCCAGCACAACTGCTACCTTAGATTTCTGGAGGGCAGACTTTGACCTATTTATGAGGTTGGTTGCCAAAGTCCTTTGGGAGGCAGTCCTGAAGGGCAGAGAAGTCCAGGAAGTCTGGATGTTTTTCAAGACGGAAATCTTATAGGCACAGGATCAAGCTGTCTCCATTCGCAAGAATATGAGCTGGTGGGGCAGAAGACCATCCTGGCCGAGCAGTGAGCTTCTCCTGAAGCTCAGGAGGAAAAAGAGAATTTATGGTCTCTTTAAAAGAAAGGTTGGGCAGCTCAAGTGGACTACAAGTGTGTTGTGAGATCACATAAGGAGAAAATTGGAAGGGCCAAGGCAAAATTAGAACTTAAACTGGCTATTGGTGTAAAAGATAGTAAGAAAAGTTTCTATAAATATATCAGCAACTAAAGGAGGGGTAAAGGAAATCTCCATCCTTTAATAGATATAGGGGAAAGCTTAGTGACCAAGGATGAGGAAAAGGCTGAGGTACTGAATGTCTTCTTTGCCTCAGCTTTCAACAGTAAAACCATAAGTTCTCTGGGTACCCGGCCCTCTAAGACAGAAGACAGGGGAAGGGGACAGAATGAAGTTACCTTAGTCCAAGGGGAAATGGTGTGACCTGCTGCTCCATCTCAACTCACATAACTCCATGGGGCTGGATGGGATCCACCCAAGGGTGCTGAAGGAGTTGGTGGGAGTGCTTGCCACGCCACTGACCAGCAGTCCTGGCTTACCAGTGAGGTCCCATCAAACTGGAGGTTAACAAATGTGACCCCCATCAAAAACGGTTGGAAGGAAGATCATGGGAACTACAGGTCTGTCAGCCTGACTTTGGTGCCAGGGCAGGTTATGGAACAGATTATCCTGAGCACCATTGTGAGGCACACACAGGAAAACCAAGGGTTCAGGCCTAGTCAACATGACTTTATGAAAGGCAGGTTCTGCTTGACCAACCAGATCTCTTTCTATGACAAGGTGACCCACTTACTTAAAGGCTGTGGATGTGGTCTTCCTGGACTTTAGTAAGGCCTCTGACACAGTCTCCCTCAGCATCTTCCCGGAGAAAATGGCTGCCCATGGCTTGGGTGGAATAATGGCTGGATGGCCAGGCCCAGAAAATGGTGGGGAATGGAGTTAAATCCAGTTGGTAGCTGGTCACCAGTGATGTTAACCAGAGTTCACTGTTGAGGCCTGTTCTATTTAACATCTTTATCAATGATCTGGATGAAGGGATCGAGTACATCCTCAGTAAATTTGCTGACAACACCCAGCTAGGCAGGTAGATCTGCTTGAGGACAAGAAGGCTCTCCAGAGGGACCTGGACAGGCTACATGAATGGGTCAAAGCCAAATACATGAGTTTCAAACAAGGAACCAGGTCCTGCACTTGGGCCATAACAACCCCATGCAGTGCTACAGGCTTAGGACAGAGTGACTGGAAAGCTTCACAGAGAAAAAAGACCTTGGGGTGTTAATTAATAGCTGGCTGAATATGAGCTGGCAGTGTGCCAGCGTCCATCTTCCCTTCTTCAAATACCTGCCCTTCCATTCTCTTTGTTCTTTCCTATCCCATAAATCTCTACGATTTACATTCTCCTCCGAGTTCTCAAATTTGCTCATCCCCAAACAATGTTTCTTGATACGCATTTCTCCTGCTTCACACAGTTTTTTTGCCATCCTTTCTACCTACTAACAAATGTTAGAATGCTAATGTTGCAGATATAAGATTATTTTAGTCAATAACCTAACACCACACTATCTGAGCACTTGTTAAGCACTTGCTAATATTTTAATGAACTAGCTAAGCACTTGCAAATAGTTTAATCACCAAGCGATTGAATACTCATTTAAATTGAAAAAATGGCAAGAGTTGCAAAAAAAGTGGTCTTTCTTCATTTTGTTCATAGTGTTTGCTAGATAGCCCTTCATTGTCTGATTCCTCTGTCATAGCAACAGGACCTTTAGCAGTGATGTGTGGCAAACTATGAAACAAGTGGTTAATACAATAACCATTGTTACTTTAGTTTTTCAATAACTATTGATTTATACTTCATATAATCACAAGATACCTGGCACAGGTGTATGTTAGGAAAAACTTGGCTGTTGCCAATGCAGGTAGATGAGGCGAGTGGACTGATATCTTTCTATTAGTGTTTAACCAATCACTATGATGCTGAGAAATTTCATAATAGTTAAGAACCAATCATGATAAAGGGCGAATTTAAAGATGGACATTTCATGCATGTTTTTGTTGACAAATGCAGTTCTTTGTTTAGAATGTACAAAACCCTTGAAAATTGTAACTAACACCAGAGCACAACTGGAGGAGATATCCTCTGTGTTCCCCAGCACTGCATAATAAAGAAGTGCCTGCTTATCTGCATTGCTGTGTAGATAAGTTCATTCATGATTGCAGGATCCATCAACATTAGGACACAGAAGACAGAAAGAAATCTTTTGCTGTGATTCCCACTAATAGTAATGCAAGATCAGGGAAAATACCACTCAGTCAAGATTACCTTGTGACAGCACATACTTAGAGCAAGTATTTCTGAGATTATATCCAAAAACTACTGTGATCAAACTTACCCTTTTCCCTTCTAGCACAAGTACATTATTGAATATGTAAGTGCACTATTTAGTAAGTATATAGGTCAGAGTGATCACCTACCTTATCAAGATCTGGCTCCTCCAATGCTAGTGCAAGCTCATTGTTGTCCATTACAGAAGCTGCTGCAACATCTAGTGGTGTTGAACCTCTCATTGAAGGAAATGCTGCAGAAGAAAGTTAACATAGAATTCAATTTAGTTTGCAGCAATCCTGGTCATGCAGCAGAGGGCAGCAATTGCAGTGCAGTCTAGAGCATTCATATATTAATAGTAGGTTGTATGGCTGTTTTTCAATCAAGAACACAGTTTACTGTTTTGAATAATGTTAAAAATACATGCTGAGGTATTTCTTCTGACTTGGCATCCATATCTATAAGCATACTCATTCACGCTTGCTTTAAATGCAGATGAAAAAATCGGTATTAACAATGTAGCAAAATCAGAGGAAGATTATACTATTTCTTTACCAGAACACATTAACTATGCAATTCTGCACAACCCTATCAATCCAAGATTTTTAAATATGCCTATATCCAGATAAGAGAGATTATTTCAAGCTTCAGTGTTACTTGTTTTCTTTCATTTAGTCTTAGCCCATATCCTGTGCTTAATATCACAGAACCTTAAGGGTTGGAAGGGACCTGCCAGAGCAGGACCACCCAGAGTAGGTCACATAGGAACTTGTTCAGGTGGGTTTTGAATGTCTCCAGAGAAGTAGACTCCAAAACCCTTCTGGGCAGCCTATTCCAGTGCTCTGTCAGCCTCACAGTGAAGAACTTTTTCCTTATGTTTCTTTGGAACCTCTTATGTTCCAGCTTGTACCCATTGCCCCTTGTCCCATCATTCGACATTACTGAGAAGAGCATGGATCCATCCTCCTGACACTCACCTGTTATGTACCTGTAAACATTAATGGGATCACCCCTCAGTCTCCTCCAAGCTAAAGAGCTCCAGCTCCCTCAGTCTTTCATCATAAGGGAGATGCTCGGCTCCACTCCATCATCTTGGTGGCCCTGTGCTGAACTGTCTCCAGCAGCTCCCTGTCCTACTTGAACTGAGGGGCCCAGAACTGGACACAATATTCCAGATGCGGTCTCATGAGGGTAGAGTGGAGGGAAAACCTCTTTCAACCTACTGCCCACAGCCTTTCTAATACACCCCATGATGCCATTGGCGTTTTTGGCTTGTCACAAGGCACATTGCTGGGTCATGGTCATCCTGCTGTCCACCAAGACCCCCAAGTCTCTTTCCCCTAGACTACTCTAAGGGTTCATTTCCCAAACTGTACTGGTACAAGGGGTTATTCTTTCCCACATGCCAGACTCTACACTTGCCCTTGTTGAATTTCATTAGATTTCTCTTCGCCCAACCCTCTAGCCTGTCCAGGTCTCATTGAATGGCAGCACAGCCTTCTGGTGTGTCAGGCATTCCCCCCAGTTTAGTATCCTCAGCAAACTTGCTGACAGTGCCCTCTGTTCCCTCATCAAGATCATTAATGAATATATTGAACAGCACCAGTCCTAGCAAATGTAGGCATCAAAATTGTCACCATGAACAACTAAAGCACTGTGGAATCACATGCTATCTTGCCTTGCTATACATTAGTAATATAGCCATTTATAGAGCAAATATAAAAAAATCTAATTAAAAAAAAAAGGCATTTATGTCAGTGGCCTAAAAAACTATTTTGAATGTAAAATTGTCAAACATTATGGATTTAATTCTATTTTTTCAAGGTATTTAAAAATACAAGATTTATGCTATTCTGTTTGCAATACAATTCATATAAGGATAAAAGGAAAATGAAAAAAAAAAAGGAGTTAGAAGTGAAACCACAAAGTGGTTTAAGTTTCAAAGAGGCTTTATCAAATGCTTCAAGTTGCTGTACAAATTAGATACCAGTCTTGTGATATCAGAGCTCCTTCTCGCCTTGCTTTTAGCTGTTACAGCTATGTGACGTACCCAGTCCAACACTGCTGTTTTCCAGCAAGTAACTAAGATGCTCAAACATGGCCTTTTGATTTTGACGACTAATTCGACAGAAGTAGCAGAGGAATCGACAACAGCTTGCCACCATCTTAGGAAATGCAATCTGCTGAAGAAGAAAGTTAACAAAGCAGTGAAATATGTTAATTACCAATCTGTTCCAATTCGTCTTCCTGCACTCCTAACAAGGAAAGTATAGTGAAGTTGCCAAGGTGATAAGCAGCTGACAGTTGCTTTGCTTCTAACTTAAGAAAGGCTTCACATTTTCTTTTAACTTTTCTATTCATTGGGCCGTTATGTTTAAAATGTAAAAAAAGGAATTTGTAGTGGACTAGAGAGGAGATGTGAAGGGAAAAATCAGAGAAGCCATTATCATCAAAGCAATTTACAGACTAGCAAAAGCAGTTCTAAAACACTATCTTAACAGCATTAATATAACAAGCTCAACCCCAATATGAGGCCATTAGAGAACAAATAATATTAAAGAACCTCCCATATTGATATAAGAATATATAGTCTTCATATAAAACATTTCAACAAAACTCCTATGTTATTCAATGCATAGGCTTGACAAGATAAAATATTAAATTGTATTAACGATCCAATGCTTCTAAAATGAAACCAAACAAGAAAAACCCCAGTACATTACTTGCTGCACATTACGTGCAAGGATTTCTCCTCTGAAAATAAAATAATTTCACCTGTTGCATTCATGAAAGAATGTTTAAAAGTTGCAATTAGTCATGCCATGTTCTGAGATAAACAGCTTATGCTATTTTCACATTTTACTGAAAAGTACTGGTAGAAAAGAGGTTTTTCTATCTGATTTATTAACTTTTAAGAAAGTGATATATAATGGTAAAGTGATGAGTACAGTGGCAGATTCTGACAAAATTAATGGGAATATTCATTACCATTAAGGGGTATTATTTTTAAAAATAATTTGACTAACACACTTTAGGCACAAGCAGATATATATTCCATATATATTGCACAATATCTAAGGTGATATCCAAGTATTTTAATCACAATATAATGGGTTTTTTAATTCCTGTGACATCCTGCCTCCTTCCCATCAGACCTTTCAACTATATCTATCTCATATTCTATGATAACAAAGTTTAACAAACATTGTCTTCTTTATAACACAACTCTAATTCATTCTGAGAAGTGCAACCATTTTGCTTAACACAATCTTGCAAAAAAGTGATTGTGTAATTAAAAGCTATGTGATAATCTTTTCAAGACATAGAGTCCATTTCCTAAATCCCAGAGATCTGAGTAACTGTAGCTTTACTTTGGCACAGCTTTTTTGCTAATATATGCATCTCATTTATCAATGAAGAAGTTATTATCTATAAGCAGAATTATATATGATTTCTTTTCTTAAATGCAGGGTTAAAAATAAATTTAAATAAAAAATATTCATTAATTTATGAAAATACTCTACAAAGCTTCCATCCCTCAAATTTGTCTGGATTTTTACAAAACGTGACATAACTTTGTTTAGAAAAATCACATTAATAGCAATATTGTTAAAAACTGTCATTTTAGAAATTCCTCATTATTGATAGGAATATGTATGAATATGGAATTCTAAAACTTTCAATCAGTAAGAAATAAATTTGAAGTAAAACAATTCATTTCTGACAGGTGAAAAGGGATGTTGCCCAGGATTTTCTGAAAATGAATGAACAGTTAACACCAGAAACCAGTATGTTAAGATCTAGTCTTAAAAATCACTATTTTAGGCATTAAGATACACACTAAAACCTAACTCTGATGGAAATACTGAAATCTTGCTACAATATTTTCTGAGACATACATTTCACCAATTAAGTACCTTTCCAGGGTTCTATTAGCTAGTACTAGCAAAATACTTCCATGAGATACCTTCAGCCACACCATATTCCACAGATTTCCTCATCCATTGAGTCATTTATTAATAGCACGTCTGGAAAGAAGGGATGGCATAAATTTTCTTGAATTTAAACTCACTGATTTTTACTTTCTCCCTATTCCTTCAAAGAAGTGTGAGCTATAACACTCTCACTACGTGCCTCAATACAGTCTCATGTTAAAATCACGTTATCCAAGCAGCCGGAGATGTAGTTTAAACCATCTGCTGCTACAACCTAGGAAAATGCCCAATTCCTAAATCAGAGACTATGCTGCATGGTTGTTCATTCCTTCTCTTGAATATGTAACACTGAACAGAAAGAAATGTGCATGAAGCAGGAAAAGACTGACAGCAAAAAACAATCACTTTTAAAACAACACATTTCCTCCCTGCAAGGTTGCATTTCCTTTGAAGGAAAATGCAGCTTGGGAACTCAGAAGAAACATTTCTCTGACTATACAGTAACCTGCCCAGTGGTTTGTTCAGCACAATCTTCCCACTGTGCTATGTAAAATCTACATTAATGATACACAAATCTCTGTTAATAAGCCTTGCTGTGTTATTTCATAACAGGTCTGTAGCCCAGTGACTCCATAAGAAAACTGTGGATTTTCACAGAATCATAGAATGGTAGGGTTGGAAGGGACCTTTAGAGATCATCTAGTCCAACCCTCCTGCAGAAGCAGATCCTAGATCAGGTCACATAGGAACATGTCCAGGTGGGTCTTGAATATCTCCAAGGAAGGAGACTCCACAATCCCTCTGGGCAGCCTGTGCCAGGGCTCCCTCACTCTCACAGAAAAATAGTTTTTTCCTATATTTAAATGTAGAAGTTTCCACACTCAAGGAGAAAATGCCAACACAATCTATTTTTCTGTTCACACTTCCTCATAAGATTTCTACTCCTATGCCAGTTCCATTTCAGTAGATGAGGTTTTGAACTCTTTCAGAGCTACTTAATTCTCCCTGTGCATTTCATAATGACAGATAAAAAAATAGGAGATTTTTGGTCATCATTAGGTCCTGTGTGGCTAGACACATTAAATGCTGCAACACAAAGTTATCAGGTAATTTTCTAGGTCTGCATTCCCTTTGAAGTATATCCTGGTAACTTCTGTAAAGCATTTTTGTAGACGCGTGTTACTAAAATTTTCAATGGAAACATTTTTGGTAGCATTAGAAGGCACTGTGATGTTGTTTGGAGGAAGTTTGTCACCTTTCATTAGAAGTACATGTTATAGCTGAGACAGAGGGTTGTGACACCTACAAATTAGCAAAACTAATTAATTATAGCTTGCCTTGAACTGAAATGTCAGCATATTAAAACAGAGTATCTAAAGCCAGTATGTGACTACTTTGTAACATTCTGATCATATATAATATTTAAGTATGTTACAGTAGTATATGAGCTATGTGACCAAAAATGCAAGGAAAGAGGAGTGTGACTGCACTAGAAAACATTTAAGTAATGATAAGTTGCCAGAGACAAGATAAGCACAAGGTAGAAAAATGGACTAAAAATTGTTACAAATACATAAGAAGAATGAATGTCCAGGTGAGAACAAGATAAGCAGACTCCTATCTTTTAAGAGACGACAAAAAAAAACATTGGGCACAAACAAAGAGAAGAAAGAAGGTAAGATGACTTTGCTTCTGACTTGCTTCAGTAGCCTGAAAGTCCAGTTAGGCTTCACAAAACTTATGCCACTCTGACTTTAAATTAACATAACTATTCAAGCATAATGCTAAAAAATGGGAAAATACAATACTGCAAGAAAATTATTGCTGAATTTAAGAATTTGAATTTCAGCATTTAAAATTAAGTTAGTCTTAGTCCCTTATAATAGTTTATTGCTAATAATTAAGATGAAGAAGTATGTTTTCCTTCCACCGCTCATAAATGCAGTTCACATATTTCTACAATTTGAAATAAGAAAAAAACCTTTTAAAGTCCTACTAAAAGACTAATGAAACACCTATAACTTCTCACTTAAAAAAAAAAATGAACAGTCCTAGAATTCTGGGCTTCTCCCTCTAACACTATAAAAATGGTTCTGTTTTATGGACAAGCAAAATCTCTCTTACATTAATGAGATCTAGTTTATCTGCAGATACTTCTTAAACATCCTAGTGTACTTTTGAAAAGGTTCAAAATTCAAAACACATGATAAAATTATGGTGAAATTACCTGAGATTTATCTCCTCCAAGCACATTCACCATCACATCCATAACAGTCTCATGCATGCCCAAGACTCTCATTAAGTTAGGATGCTGATAAAACACCTTGTTGTTCATTATATCCCTAAAATGGAAGAAAAGGCAACAATGTGCTTTTAAGAAGCATCATTTTAATTTAAATCGATTACGCACTATTAAAAGATTGCAGAATATACATTCAATCTAGTAGTGAATTCAGATTCCAGTGCAGTACAAAAACACTTCACAACTAAATGCTTCACGTCTCAGAATGCTGTCATTACTTCACTTTTCATGAACCCTGTATAAGAGTCCAAACTTTTAAAATATGTCAAAATGGCATGTCTTCAGCTTTAAATTGCTTTTACCATCTGTTTTGTTTAAAGAAGAAGAAATAATTCTGTGATAATCTAAGCAGAAAAGAATATATTCTGTTATGTTTTAAGTAGAGAATGGAGATCAACAAATCTAAATCTAATCTTGCCTCTGCAGTAACACCCCTTAATTAATTTTCCAAGTTCACTAAGTAGAAGACAATACACAGACTTAATATTCAAGGGTATCTTTTGGCTGTGTTTCATCAATATTTCAAAAATTAAGACCATCTGTCAGAAGATGTAAAATGGCACACAGTCTCATTAAATATGAATATTTTAACATTTTCACTCTTCCCACCATCATCTCAACCTGTTTTAGAATTTGTTGTATTCACTTTCATTTCATAATCCAGAACACAATTCATGTATTTCAACACAAGATCCAGTGATTTCCAAAGTTTAGGTGTATCTGTTAAAAAATACATGAAAAAAACTAGACATCATGCCTACTTTCCAAAAAAATGGAAAACAGAAGATATTAGTCTCTGCAAGTTTTACAAAACCAATAACATTTTTACTGTGAAATAGTAAGAATAATGGAAATTCCTTTTAACCGTTTTAAAGGAGAGAAATTGTTCAATGATCCTGACGAGTGACAAATAAATACAGTTCTTGGTTCACCATACTATCATCTCTCTTTTTAAAAGTAATTAATTTTTGGTGATTTTTTTTTTCCTTCCAACATTAAATGGCCTAGTTCAACAATTACTCTCATAAGAAGAGCAACAGATACACAAGCAAGCACCATAATACTGCTGCTTAACAGAGGTAACTTCAAAGCAAAGATGCAGAAAAAAAATACTCTCACATCAGCAGATACTAAATAAATGCAATTTCTTATTATTTCAATGTCATAAAGGATAAAATAAAATCTTCCATGTTCAAATACTTTAAGTCGCCAATGATGACGATATAACAAATATTAACTAGTGTGAAATATTTCAGATGACAATACCACTCTATTGATTCTAACTGCCTGCACAAACTTTCCAGTTAAAAAGACGTCAGCAAATTTATTCAGTCATGCATGAAATACAGCGTGAGCTTTAAGTGTTGGAAAAGTATAGTACCGACATCAATAAAGATTTAAGATATCTGTTTTCTCCAGAGCTGCTAAAAAAAGAGCTTTGGTAAAGCTTTAAGTACTAGGTTTAACTATAGTAAAAAGATTAGATTTTATTTATATGAGATAGTACCTTAGTTCACAGAAACTCTGACACATTTGATACTTCTAGAGAGATCAATTGATGCCATCTTGGAAATACATGTGAAAATGAAAATTTCTGGTACATATCTGCATTTTAGTACACCAGTAATTTTCATCCAGGATCTAAAATGAAAGCATTTACTAATATTAAAAAAAGCTTTACACAAACTTAAAAGTAAAATTATGTTAATTACATACCCTAATCCATTAATCATTAGCAGTTCCTCCTCTTTTCCCATTCTGACACTGAGAAGTGAGCGAATCTGGCCCAGTGCTGCAAGCAGATTTATGGTATCCTTCACAGAGGCAGCACTAATAGTGTATGCTTTCCTCAGAGCTTGGAGTAGCTCACCGATGCTGTCATATTGCCTACGAAGGAGGGTGTACATAATCCGAACCAATTCTGGATCTTGAATCTGATCTTCCTGGGACCAGCGCACCATAGTCTGGGATATGAGTTCTTTCAGTGTAGCTAAAATAATAAAATACATAAAATGTTACTAGCTATTACAACAACAAAAAATGTAAAAAAAACATGTATCAGTAAAATACTAGGTAAAAGCAGGCAATCAGGCAGCAAGACAGCAAAAGAACACAAGCAGACTGAACAGGATTTTTCAACTGCAAAAATAATTTTTTGATTTTTCAAGAGAAATGTGATGCTCTTGAGAGATGCAATACAAAAAACATCTACTCAGCATTGAGGTCAACAACAGCATTGTTGGCAACGAAAATTTAATTGATCATGACTAAGAATCATCCTTGTAAGATAACATCCTTGTTATATTTCAACTTTTAATGTATTATTCTTTTCCACATCAAGATTTATAAAATAGCACTAAATGCAGAACAAGCACCTTTTAATTAGGAATGACTGAAATATAATTCTATAAAGCCAAAGAAACATCATATTTTCAATTATCATCACCCCAGGTTTGGAATACAGAAATTGGTAATTAAGTATTCAGTAAACAATTTATTGGCTGACAAGTGTGAATTCAATTACAGCAGAAATATTGATGAATGTGAGCTCAGCTTTCCAAGCAATTTTGCAAGAGGGGAGGAAATTTACAAAAGTTACAAAACTTACAAAACTGCCAGAAAAGAGTGTGAGATAACTGTGTTTTAAAATCGAATATCCAATTCAGGGCCTATCATGGTGACTTGAGCATCTTTTGCTTGATTAATTCAATTGATGAATATTAAACTACTTTGTTGTTTAAACAAAGGATCTACATTGTCTTCGAACAGACAATCTACCTGGAAACATCTCAGAAATGTACAATGAAAAAAACACACTAAGGAGTAGAAGATGCCAGTAGATTCAGAATAGGGGAATTTAATCTGTATTTCCCATCTGTTTGGGGAAAGTTACTGTCACTTGGGAACACACTTTCTAAACAAATCATATTGTCTGGAACTACACAATGTATATTTGCTTGAAGCAGCTCTGTTATATCCATTACACATTCAGTGACCCCGAACACAATTGCTCTGAGCCCAGAGTTTAGGAAATGTACCTGAAAACTAGCCACATGTTCTAACAACTGTTCATTGTTGATATCAAGTAGAATATGAAGAATCATCATCCTTCTTAAAACAGTCCAAGTTTCTTTCCTCTATTTCCAGTAATGTTACCTGTTAACTTTCCCAAAGTTCTTTCAAAGATAAGAACTGCCCCCTCTGAATTTCTAGTACGAAAGTGTTTATGAATAGTGTATATCCATTAATTTTTGTATCTACTCTATCCTTTCACTTGCTAACTCTTTTTTTCCCCTTACAGTTTAATTAATGATGTATTTGTAGAAAACCATCATTAACTCTCAGATTGTGTTTTCCATGAGGACAGAATCTGTATTTCATTAAGACAGCCCTATTATTAGAGGCATATTGTGAATGAAAACATATTTTGAAACTTTGTTCTAAACCACTTTATAACTCTCTTCAATCAAAACAATGTCTTCTTTCAAGGTAAATCTCCTATTCTTAGATTCTTTACTAAACTCTTCCTTCCTAGAATACCTAAAAGTATTTTCCATAACTTTTAAACACACAGAGTTCTGGTTACATAAATGTAACACTTCTCTCAGACAATCAGTGACTTTACTAAAAGAATATACTTACTTACTCTGGCTTTGTGACTGGGGAGGAAGTGGATAAACATGAGCAGCCTGAAGTAAAAAATTCAAGCTTTTCATGTTTCCTGCTATGAAATTATGTCAAGTCTTTGCTACTCAGCTGAAGCAGACAGAACCTGAGAAAACTTCAGGATGAAGGGCTTTCCTGTCTTCCATTTAAAAACAGGCTCTGCTTTGCACTGAAGTAGCAAAGATGTTGGAACTAACCTCTGTAAGAAACATTAGAGGAAGGTATCTGTAAGATTTTTGTTTCAGTGCTTCCTTTAATTAAAAGTAGAGTATCTTTGAGACACCAGTAGTATATGCAGAAGTCCACTTTTAGCTTTCTATTGGTAAATCGACTGCATGTAGGAACCAATTACTTAATGCGTGTGCATTATCTCTTAACTTGATTAACCAACTAAACAGTATTCCTCAAAGCATCATAAAGAAATGACTGGCTACTATATGATATCCCTTTGTGGTTATGAACGTGCCTGGTTTTTCTGAAAACCCAGCATTTCAGAGAACCAAAAAAGCTTAATATATAGCACAGCATTTAGTATAAAGTCTGGCAGCAATTACAAGTTAAAATTGATTGAATGCAGTTTAAAAAAAATTCTTTTACTTCCACTCTATAAAGGTATATCACAAAGCATATTGTACTCTCTGAGTGTCAAATATTTGTTGGAAAATACTTCTGAATCTGGTTGCTAGAATATGAAGAAAACTTGCTGAAACAAATTCTTAGTCTCCTTTTCTGCTTGTTTTATGCCATTAGGGATGGTGAAGTAATAAAAAAGCAGATATGAAGTATTGCAAGCATATGGCTTTGTGTATAACTAGTGACAAATATAATTTTAATTTATTCTTCTACAGAAAAGACAAACTTTCCACTTTTAGTTTTACAAAAATTATAAATTACAGTGTTAAATTTATCCATCATTCCTCTGTGTGTAGAATAACTTTAATCCAACTATATTTGTGTTTCTTACATGAACTAACATTAACTCAAGGGTAAAAACTTTCATTTAGTATTTGTCCAGCTTTGCACAGCTTTCTTTAATGCAATATAGAAAATTAAAATATATGTTAGCAGCTGACAGATCGTGTGAACCAAGTCCAAACAACCTTCACTGTGCCTTGCAACATGTAGTGTCAAGCCTTTTTAAGAAGAAAGTTCATAAACCTATCTGCTCAGTATCAACCAAGAAAGAGCTTGGATTGTTTATCTGAAAGACGGGAAGGCTCAGGGGCAATCTCATCAATGTATACAAATACAAAAGAGAAATTTTAAAGAAAACAGAGGTAGGACAGGACAAGAGGCAATGGGCACACACTGAAACACGTCTGTCTGAACTAAATTTTTGCTGTGAGAGTAGCTGAGCACTGGCACACTGACCAACGAGCTTGTAGACTCTCCATCCTTCTTGATAATCAAAAACTGTCTGGACGTGGTCCCAGGAAACCTGTTCTAGGGATCCTGCTTGAGCAAGGAGCTGGACTATGTGATCTCCAGAGGCCCCTTCCTGCCTCAGACATTTGGTGGTTCTATGAATTATTATCATAAGGCATTACACACCTGAAACCAGAAGAATAAAGACTATCTATTGGCTTGGTCTTATACTCCATTAAGCTAATTAAATAAATTATTCTTGAATGTAATTGTTAATGTAACTGTTTAAACAGTTACTCTGAGTTCTCTGTTCTGCTTAAACCTGTGCTAGGTGGAAGGATTGTTTTCAGTGATGTAATATACATTCTCCTATGTATCACACTTTGGTCTGTGGATTAAATTGTCTTCTCCCATTAGTTTCAAAACATATATATAGACTTGTCAACTTGAATTAAATGGTTCTATTTTTAAGAAATGTTAATAGCTTAATATTACTCAGCAAAGACACATAGTATTCTGCTGCAGAAAGGAATATTTAAAAAAATCTGCTAAATATAGTCTGTTTTCATGTGTATTTAAGCAACATGAAAGCTCACTGTAAAGGATAATGAGATTAATAAACTACAGAGAAAACTTTTCAGGCAAACATAATATCTAGACAGCAATTTTCTCTGCCCTCTGATTTTAGAGAAACGTGTTAAAGATCTATAGAAGCCAAGAGCAGAATAAAAAAATAGCAGTACTAAATACTCCAAACATCTGTTTCATGAAGTATTTCTCACGCACAGAAGCACAGAATCCTAAGAGTTGGAAGAGACCTCAGAAGTTCATCTAGTCCAACCCCTCTGTCAGAGCAGCAGAACTTCGAGTAGGTCACACAGGAACTAGTCCAGCTGGGTTTTGAATGTCCCCAGAGAGGAGACTCAACAAACCACCTGGGCAGCCTGTTCCAGTGCTAAACAGAATTCTATAGAGAATTTGTACTTGTAAAAATAAAGATATTTAATTATTCGAATAGATTGAATATTTCTTTAAATGCAGAAATTGTATGGTATGGAGTTACATGTATGTATGCACATATGGGATGCTTGAGTTACTAGGTTTTAATGAATATATATATTCACTATCACCAAGTGAAATAAGTGAAAGCCATCCCTTTTTATACAAAAAACAAGAACCGTGAAACAACTTTGTCTTCTATATCTCGGTACTGAGGTGCATATCAGTTCTTAGACAGCAAAAAAAATGAATTAATCTGTAAAGAAGAAAGTTTTTGCATTTAAAAATAAAAAGCATATAAATGGAATAATTTCAAGTTTGGAACGTTTCAATCTAGACTATTGTGCTCTAATTAACTTCTTACATTTCTTTGTAAAGAATATGTAAATTTTCAGCCCCAGAGTTAATGATCTGGATCCAAAATCTTCCACCTATTTTGTTTAACAATGCAGTTTGTAAAATAACTGGACTATGAAGCAGAAGGTGCTTCAAGAGGTAGTCTCCTTCTTCAGTCTGCTATAGGGTTTTATAAGAAAGTACATTCTTGTTGACCATGTACACCCTTAATATTTGCTTTACAGAAGTATTTATGTGGTAAGAAAACTTACTGGGAGTTTTCTCTTCTTCCTCTTTGGGTTCTACTTTTTCTGCTTTTGGTGGACCTTTGATTTTGTACATTAATGAACGGAGCTTGCCAGTCAAGGAGGAATCTTCCTCTTCTTCTTCCTCCTCTTCTAGTGGAATACCTTAGGAGATAATAAAACTGGTTAGAAACAAAATGTAACCTTTGAAAATTAACTCCTTTGATATTTTAAGACTAATAGAACATCTAACAGGAACTTTTTTAATCAGCAAATTTCTTACAGGAAATAAAAATGTAGTAAGGCCATCGGCTTTAAAAGGTTAGCTACAGTAGAACCTCTCAAATTATATTTATTTCAGCACACATACTTCTTATACCACGATTTACAGTATTTTTTGTTCAGTATTACAACAATAAGGTGATATTTTTTGAAGATTCTACTATGGCAATTAATTTTGACTCAGTCTTATTTGATTAAATATGTGATCCTTTGTTTCTTATTACAGTGTAAGCTAACGGAAAAAATGCATGGCTATATCTCACAATATATTGTCAATTGATAATTTTTCAGTTGAGATATTTAACAGTCATGAACAACCATAGTAACTGAATTTAAAACTGTGAGAAGGCAAATGTTCAAAGATTATCCAAGTGATTCATCTTTTTCATGACAACCTATATGATGAGATGGGATGCCATTGTACAAGGTAGTTTAATACAGTTCAGTTCACTACATTGCTTCACAACCATTCAAAATTATTTCAAACCTGTCACACTTCTTAATGACGATCACATATGATGTGCTATGTGCAGATGCACAGAATATCTAAGCAGGTTCCCTTCAGACCAGAGCTAATTGTGCTGAGCTGAAATGTTAAACTTTTGCTGCTTGGCTCATGGTCAAAGTGAAATAGAGAAAAGAAAAAGATTTCCAGATAGAATAGCAAAGAGATACAAGTTAGAGCAGATGGAAAAGAATAAACATCAGAGGCTAAAGTGGTACTTAAAAAAAATAAACAAAACCAACTAATATAGGCAAAAACAACTGAAATGTGGTATCAGGTTGAAGAAACTTTGACACTGCCAGCTATCAAGAGGAAGGAGTTACAGTTGTGACTAGGAAGAAAAAGATACAGAGACAGTTGGAGAGACTAAGAGAACTAGGTACTGAAATTGGTGACTATATATGGAATTTAAGGAAAGCAAAAATTGGGAATGGCTAGACAAAATGAAAAGCTAAGAATGGAGGAAGGCTACAGTCAAGAGTCTGGAAAAGGTAAGAACAGGAAATGTATCCAATAAGGTGAGAAAAAGAGAAAGCAAATAAGGATGTTGAAGAAAGCAAGAGGACATCTACCACCAAAAGAACTCCTAGATCTTGAAAGCAAGAGAGAGACACTGGGAGAAGTTATGAGAAGCTGAAATGGACAGACAAGAAAAAAAGCACTGGTATGATAGGTTAAGACCATTTTATACTGGAATAGATGAAGTCTCCTGTTCTGTCTTTCATTATTCATTCTTCATCCTCTAGAATTGCAACCCATTTAGAAGCTTATCATCTCATGTTGCTACTGGCTAATTCAAGTGGCAGAGATCTGTGCATTGCAACAGATGGTTCCAACCCAGTGTCAATTTGATATTAAGTAATAAAATCTATTATTAATTTAGTTGCTTTCTTTATAAATGAAAAATTACACACACAAATATGACCAAACTATTATTTTGCTTGCAAAATTAACCATTCACACTTAGGACATGCGAGGATTAAGATTGCCTCAGTAACTTAAATTCGGACTATTTGCATAAATTCACTTTGAAGCAGCCTTTAATTATTTGATTGCATACATATTTTTCCACTTAGACCAAAGCATACTTAGTATTAAAAACCTGATTAAATATTCCAAGCATAATTCCTATTCATTTTATCTGCAGCTGTGGTTGTTTGGTACTGATTTTCAAGACTTAGTCAGGACACAGATAATGAGGAGTACTTATCCGCAATGACCACCTATGGTAAATCTATACAAAGTAATGAATATGTTTTTATTTAAAATCCTGAGGATCATGAAACTATTTTAATAGCAAGACTGTGCTTTCTCTGTTGCCAATTCTCTCTTTCAACTAATTTCTAATGTTGTAAAAAACAATAATTGTACACCTGTAAGAATAAAAAATTCCTACCATCAGTAGGGTTTCACCTCATGAAAAGATGAAGATTGGACTGAAGCTAAAGTAACTCAATACCAGCAACAAGACTTCAAGGTAAAATAAGCAGTGTTAAGATATTTCCAAGAAAGTTGATGTTCCATAATCTTCATCCTGGAGTCTCAGAGAACTTTCTGATGCCAAATAAGCATGATCTTTTAAAACCAGAGGTCAGATGAAGTGCTAAGGAGCTGAAAATGGAGGTGATGGTATATGTCTAAAGAAAAATGGGGATAGAGATAGCTAAAAGTATTAACTATTCACTTTAATGCTTCTAACAAAAAATGCTGGAATGAAAGAAGCAGTATTTGGTAAGCACTTAGAAGTATGGATGAAAAAGAATCAACATAGAATTGTCAAAGCCAATTTACATTAAACCAAATAATTTCAAAATTTAATGTAGCTAGCCTTAAAGATAAGAATCCTGTTGTAGTGGTTTTGTCTGGGCCATGTTTTTCGTAGTGAGGGCTACCAGAGGGGCTTCCTTAAACAAAAAGCTGACAGAAGCTGCCCCTGTAGCTGATAGGGCTAATGCCAATCAATTCTAAGATGAATTAATTGCTGGCCACGGCCTGCTCAATTAGTGATTGAGGTAGCATCTCTGTGAATAACGTATTTGAGAAATTGTTGCACAGTTGTAAAATGGCAGCAGCAGCAGAGGGGAGTGATATTAGGAAAACAGCACCTCTGCAGGTACCAAGGTCAGTGACGAAGGAAAGAGAGGAGGGTGCTTAGGCCCTGTGACCTATGGTGAAGATCATGGTGAGGCAGCTGTGCCCCTGCAGTCTTCGGAGGCCACTGGGAAACAGAAATCCACTCACAGCCCATGGAGCATGGGGGATGGTAGATTGAACAAGTGGATACCTGGAGGAAGGCTGTGACTCTATGGGAAGCTCACCCTGGAGCAAGTTACTGGCAGGACCTGGGAGCCCATGGGGAAGAGAAGCCCATGCTAGAGCAGGTTTACTGTCAGGACTTGTGATCCTGTGAGGGACTCACGTTGAAGCAGACAGTTTCTTAAGGACTGTTCTGGTGGATGACCCATGTTGGGGCAGGGTGTGAGGAGCTGCCCCCATGAGGAACTGTAGTCCATCGGAAGGACCCATGCTGGAGAATTTTGTGAGGGACTGTCTCCCATGGGAGGGACCCCACACTGTAGCAGTGGGAAGTGTGATGAGGCATCCCTCTGAGAAGAAGCAGCAGCAAAGTCCATCTGTAATGAAGTGACTGTAACCCCCATTCCTTGTGCCACTAGGGGGAAAGGAAGGAGAGTCCTGGGAAGAGGGAGAGGTAGGAGGAGGTGTTTTAAGATTTGGTTTTATTCCTTATTTTCCCTGTTCTGTTCGGATTGCTCATTAATAAATCAAACCATTTGCCCTCAAGCTGAGTTTGTTTTGCCCATGACACTAATTGCTGAGAGATCTCCCTGTCCTTAACTAGACTCATGAGCCCATGGTTATATTTCTCTCTCTCTCCTGTTCAGTTTAGG
>WBNH01005367.1:162315-174938 GCA_013401255.1 Urocolius indicus
TTTGCATAAATTCACTTTGAAGCAGCCTTTAATTATTTGATTGCATACATATTTTTCCACTTAGACCAAAGCATACTTAGTATTAAAAACCTGATTAAATATTCCAAGCATAATTCCTATTCATTTTATCTGCAGCTGTGGTTGTTTGGTACTGATTTTCAAGACTTAGTCAGGACACAGATAATGAGGAGTACTTATCCGCAATGACCACCTATGGTAAATCTATACAAAGTAATGAATATGTTTTTATTTAAAATCCTGAGGATCATGAAACTATTTTAATAGCAAGACTGTGCTTTCTCTGTTGCCAATTCTCTCTTTCAACTAATTTCTAATGTTGTAAAAAACAATAATTGTACACCTGTAAGAATAAAAAATTCCTACCATCAGTAGGGTTTCACCTCATGAAAAGATGAAGATTGGACTGAAGCTAAAGTAACTCAATACCAGCAACAAGACTTCAAGGTAAAATAAGCAGTGTTAAGATATTTCCAAGAAAGTTGATGTTCCATAATCTTCATCCTGGAGTCTCAGAGAACTTTCTGATGCCAAATAAGCATGATCTTTTAAAACCAGAGGTCAGATGAAGTGCTAAGGAGCTGAAAATGGAGGTGATGGTATATGTCTAAAGAAAAATGGGGATAGAGATAGCTAAAAATATTAACTATTCACTTTAATGCTTCTAACAAAAAATGCTGGAATGAAAGAAGCAGTATTTGGTAAGCACTTAGAAGTATGGATGAAAAAGAATCAACATAGAATTGTCAAAGCCAATTTACATTAAACCAAATAATTTCAAAATTTAATGTAGCTAGCCTTAAAGATAAGAATCCTGTTGTAGTGGTTTTGTCTGGGCCATGTTTTTCGTAGTGAGGGCTACCAGAGGGGCTTCCTTAAACAAAAAGCTGACAGAAGCTGCCCCTGTAGCTGATAGGGCTAATGCCAATCAATTCTAAGATGAATTAATTGCTGGCCACGGCCTGCTCAATTAGTGATTGAGGTAGCATCTCTGTGAATAACGTATTTGAGAAATTGTTGCACAGTTGTAAAATGGCAGCAGCAGCAGAGGGGAGTGATATTAGGAAAACAGCACCTCTGCAGGTACCAAGGTCAGTGATGAAGGAAAGAGAGGAGGGTGCTTAGGCCCTGTGACCTATGGTGAAGATCATGGTGAGGCAGCTGTGCCCCTGCAGTCTTCGGAGGCCACTGGGAAACAGAAATGCTGGCAGCCCGTGGGGACATGGGGGATGGTAGATTGAACAAGTGGATACCTGGAGGAAGGCTGTGACTCTATGGGAAGCTCACCCTGGAGCAAGTTACTGGCAGGACCTGGGAGCCCATGGGGAAGAGAAGCCCATGCTAGAGCAGGTTTACTGTCAGGACTTGTGATCCTGTGAGGGACTCACGTTGAAGCAGACAGTTTCTTAAGGACTGTTCTGGTGGATGACCCATGTTGGGGCAGGGTGTGAGGAGCTGCCCCCATGAGGAACTGTAGTCCATCGGAAGGACCCATGCTGGAGAATTTTGTGAGGGACTGTCTCCCATGGGAGGGACCCCACACTGTAGCAGTGGGAAGTGTGATGAGGCATCCCTCTGAGAAGAAGCAGCAGCAAAGTCCATCTGTAATGAAGTGACTGTAACCCCCATTCCTTGTGCCACTAGGGGGAAAGGAAGGAGAGTCCTGGGAAGAGGGAGAGGTAGGAGGAGGTGTTTTAAGATTTGGTTTTATTCCTTATTTTCCCTGTTCTGTTCGGATTGCTCATTAATAAATCAAACCATTTGCCCTCAAGCTGAGTTTGTTTTGCCCATGACACTAATTGCTGAGAGATCTCCCTGTCCTTAACTAGACTCATGAGCCCATGGTTATATTTCTCTCTCTCTCCTGTTCAGTTTAGGAAGGGGACTGATATAACGACCTGGTGCACACCTGACACCCAGGGAGAGCTAAATCAACACACTTGACTTTAAGGATTTCTAATACTATCTTATACAGTATACAGATGAAACACAACCTAGATACCCACTGACCTACTCATCTTTGGCTGATTAGAAAATCAGTAATTGGCTTATCACAAAATCACAGCTTGATGGTTGCTGGAAATTATAATAGAGTACCCAGAAATAGCAGCACAAAATTATAGCAGAAGTCTTAACAATATAAGCACGGAATAGTATGAGAGGCACTATGGCTACAAACAGAAATTACAATCTGTTAATTATAGGTCACTAAAAGAATGCATTTCTTGAAATGAGTTAAACTGTTTTTACAGTTAAACAGTGAAGAAAGACCTAGCAGACTGTATTAATAAACATTTAAAAGTGACAGAAGGTGGAGGAAGAAACTATTATGATTTCCATAATGTTCTAAGGGAAGAACTGAGATGCTGTCAATTCACTATAACGACCCTGTTCCCTTCTTCTGAAACAAGATGGGTGCTGTCAATCACAGACCACGAAATGTACTGGAAGAGTGATCACTGATCTATCTACCAAATAGGCATATGTGAAAAACTTGTGTAGAACAGTTTTAATTGCATCATTATTAGGAACAAGTAGTAATAACTGGATGTCTCGGACTATAAATATTAGTATCATTGTAAATAGTTTAATAATTCTATGATTGTCTTGGTTGGACTAAGATCTCAGTGGACTAACACAAGATTTTTAGCACAATAGATATATAAAATGTGATGCCTTAACTCACAGGGATTGCATAGGATATATGATATAGCTCACTCTTAAGGACACCCTAAGGAAATTCTAATTCAATGACTGTGGCAGTTTGAGCTGTAATCTGCAGAGTAAGTGTTTTATAATGATTGACCATCGCAGCTCTGCATAAACCATGACACTACACTAAAGCAACTGCAGAACATTGAATGTTCTTTCAATACCTTTTACCTGCTTGTACACATACACATGCCTTAATAAAACTTCAAAGGTAATCCAGTCTTCTTGTTTGGATTGATTTTTATGCTTTCCAATTAAGTGTAAAATTGATGCATAAACAGCATAATATCAGATAATATTGAATAGATATATAACTATGAAACTCAAAACCATACACAGGTTTCTCATATTTTTTGTAATATGTGCTTCCAGTCTGTCAGGAAAGACATCATGTAGATAGCAATACATCTAACAAAACCCCCACATACTAGTATGTTTTTTAACTGGTCTTTTCTTTTTTTCACATGAAGTGTCAAAAGACAAAAAAAAGTAATAAAACCTTGCCACTCACCACAGTGAATTAGAAGATCATCATGAAATTCATATAACTCATCACGAATCTCCTCTGGACAGGGACAGTCCTCTCCCAGTTGAAAGTTCAGCAACATGTTGATCTTTAAGGGAATTAAAACATAGTTAAACACTGAGCCTAAAATATATTCTGTAATATATAGCCTGTTTAATTTAAATTTTATAATCAAATTAATTTATAACATGTATTTCTAACACAGCTTAAAGGAACACTGAAGCAATGGCACATTGAAAGCTTTAATTACAATTAACATCAAAACACAGTTACACCTATTTATAAAAGCTATTCCCTGAAGATAGAAAAAGCTATTTCTGACACACAGATGTCAGCACAACACTAACTTTATGCAAACCTTTAGCAACTCAAATTATCAAACTATTTTCATCTTGTAGATCTGGATGAAACTCAGCTCCTCAGCACTGGGCAATAATGTCAATTCTTCTATAACGAAAACTCTAAGTTGTGGTGAAATTCTAAGTTGTTACTGTTGAGAAATCTTATAATTACAATTAATGTTTTTTAGTCTTTAGATTCAACCATTTGTTTAATATTACCTGTTCCTGAGGAGGAGACCGAAATTCTTTAGTTTTCTTGGCAGTTAAAGCAGCAGACATGTTCAAGGCTTGCATGAGTTCATTGTACCTATATTTCTGATTATATTGCAATTTTGATACATAACGGTCTGCAAATGACACAATTGCTTCCACTCTGTGTTGTAGCTCACAGTCACAGAAATAATTGAGTAAATGACACATCTAGGAGACAAAAAACAGAGTTAAAAGAAAATTAAAAAAAAACTAATTGGGGCAGAACTGAAGTGCATGCTACACACTGCAACAGGTGGTGAAAATGAGAGACTTTTTTCCCCATAGTTTTCATTTAATGCTCTGAAGATGAAAAGTCTATAATTTTATCATCTGATCAATAATACTGTATACTGTATTCACACTCTTTCACTCCATGCATGCAAAATAGGTAGAAATCATAGACTAGGAGTAAAATAGTTTGGGTTGGAAGTGTAGATACCCATGGAAAGAATTGCATAATCAAATTTGATTATTAATGTGAGGTCATAAGGCAAAGTGGATTAAAGATCTTCAGGACTTCAAATCTTACAAACTGGAGGACAGCCAAAATGCAGTACCTTTCTCTCATTAACAGTAGAGCCTATGTAAGACTTTTATGTTAGTTACCTGAAGCTTAACAGATTCTGGTAATCTTGTCTGCAATAAGCCTTTTGCAGGAGCTTGTGTTTCTTTTATTGCTTTCTCCCCAGCTTCTACAGCTTTTTCTTCAATTTGTGTAACTTCTTCCTTCTCTGTCCTCTTTTCTGTTTCTTCCTTGTGATCTCCAAACACATTGGGGTCAATGAGGAGTAACACCTGCTTCACATCATCATCATCAAAAACCCCCATTATGAGCAATGTTGCTATCAGTTTAAGAACAGGAACAAACTGGAATGCAACCTGTCCTCCAACAGGGTCTCGTATGTGAGTACCACTACACTGTACCGCCTCCGTTAGCATACTTATGGCCTTGGATTTAAGTGTATCAAGGGGTATCTCTGGGCTGGATGTCTGCCATTCTTCACTGGTCACAATAAAACACGGAGTAGAAAAATTAAAGCCTGGTTTCAGACAAGTGCTAAGCCCTACTCCAGGTAAACCATGCTTCTTTGTTTCATCAGGATATAATTTAATAGTTCGAGTTTCATCTGTAACTGGAATGATAAATTCGTTGCTCATCATCAGCTTGGCTTGCTTGGCATGATCCAAATGAATACTAATGAGCAAGTCATAAAATCCAGAACGTAGGAGTCCAGGTAAGTATCGATTATCTATTGTATAAAATAGCTGAGATACATCCACATGGCTACAAAGTGCATAAGCAACTCTAGTGTTACCTAGAGCACTAACTGAGCTATAGAGTTTTAAAGTGTGGTAGTGAAACTTCATCAAATCTTCTTGTTCACATAGTTCCAAAATATCAACGCATCTGTTGTGAAATAAACAGAACATCAGTTAATTTCATGATTAATAATTCTATAAAATAAAAGTTCTATCATCTCTGTGCATTTTGGTCTGTACCATTTTAAACCATCAAGGTTCATGCTGGCAAATCTTAACATCTGAATCATTAAATCATACTAAATGTTGATAAGAATTTGACGAGTTTACAACTAGTACTCTATAGAAAAAAAGGAAAGATGAAAGACAGAGAAGCTGCTCCGAAAGCTAAGGTAAATTAGAGCTTGTTTTTAAAAGATGTACTTTGTATGTTGAAACTGTTGTAATACTGTCACTGAACAATGACTTTATAGTTTATTGAGGATTACTGTTTAGGGTTTGTTTTTTTTTCTTCTTCACAAAACACAGTCTTTTAAACTCTTTTCTTGAATTCATTTTTATTAATGCTAAATAGAATGGAATTCTAGAATGGAGTTATGGAATTATTAAAACAGGTTGAAAAACTGATAAAAGTACAGCAGTTAAACTATCTTCCTGTTACACTTTTGCTTATAGTTTGTCACTGGCTATCATATTTGAGATTCAGATGTATCTTTACAATCTTCACTCTGGAGATAAAATCTAATGAAAATTTAAGAAAGTCAGGATCTTGTCGGTAAGAACATAAAGAGTTAATACAAATTCAGACCAGATGAAACAGGAATAGATGATATGTTTTTATTACAGAAAAAAAACCCCAAACCCGTTAAATTGTATTTGCATGTTCTTTATATTCGTTATTTTTCAAGCTGAGAAAATTTATTTAAAGACCTAGACATTTAAAACATTATTTCAATAGCCACATTGTATCTTATGTATGCAAATTAAAATTATTCAGCCTCCTATATCTACTTAAATGTCATGAATCTGATACTGTAGCAGATAAGATCAGAAATTCTAAACAATCCCAGTGTAACTATTCTCCAGTGCAGGTTTAACCAATACCCAGATATGAGCATTCACATCAACTTTCTGATGTTCACGTAAAATCATTGTAGGTCCTTCCAAATGTACCTGTTTTCTTCTGGAATATGAAGTGCCATCATCTGCAGAGGTTCCAAACACTGCACAACCCATCCATGACGTTCACTGACACGTTCAGTTTCTACTTTTAGAAAGCTGTTTGGCATCCTGCTCCATAAAACAGGTGTAATTGTTTGCACATCAAGGCGAGGGGGACACTGAGGAATAGGATTTCTTTCTTCACTTTTAAATATTGCTGCTGATAAAGGCATGGTGTTCTGAAACAAATAAATGTATTGAAATTATTTTTGTAACATCTAATTATACATAACTCTATAATACTAAAAATAAGTATAATTTATTGGTAGCAAAGAACTTACAACTATATATGTCATTGCAGTAACCAAATCCATTAACAAAAATCTCAGCATTAAGGATGTTCTTCCCAAATAACTTGAGTTTAGTTTGACAAGTGTAGTTTTGATTTGTTGAACCTTTAACTTCACATAATAATTGCATATACAGAAGTAAATGTAGAAGCCAAATAAAAAGACACACCATGCAATCAGTCTTCCTAAAAAAATACAACTGAGCAGAAATTTCTATGGAAATAGACAGAATTTTAAAAGCATCTTTGGAGAAACTATTCCGTACCTTTAATTTACCAAGTTCAAACTGAATCAAGTTAGTGCTCGTAGGCTGTACAAAAGCTGCTGCAAAAAGCTTTGTGTTTGGTTCAACCTAGAAAAGAAATGAGATTGTTTTTAATTAAAAAGCTCCATAATATATCAACATAATATAAATGTTATAAATAATATATAGCTTACAATTCATTATCACATAACTGCAGACACTGTATTAAAGTGTTGATTAGTATCTACCTGTAGTTTACCTCTAGTATAGTAAAATATTTGCTGAGTTACTTTTATAGGCACACCTGCCTTTCAGGAAGGTGTGTCTCCTGCCTTACATGCACTCAACATTTACTATAAGAACTTTGGTAACATTACATAGGGATTCTTCCCAAATGCAGCCAAATATAACACCTCATTCTAGATTAGCTCCTTAAAAATCCATCCACTTTAGAGCTACATACATATTCTTGCTCTAGGAAAAGCTTCCCAAACTGAGACAAAGGGTAGAATACCTTTTTTTAGGCCACCATACATCTTTTTGAGATTTTTTGCATTTTATGTTCAAAACAAACAAGTAAACTCAAAACCAAACATCTAAGAGAGAGGGAACTCGAGGGGTTTTATCTGTAGAAGAGGGTAAAAGAATATAATTTGATCAAGATAGTGCAAATCTCCTAATATGATCAGTGAATTTCTGATCCTTATGCCAGAAGTTGAAGAATGTATTTTAAAAGATTTCTAAGAGCTCTACAGTTCCAGGCTTAGTAAGTGTCTCTAGTTTTATAACATCACAGTGAATCCACTGAATCGCAGTTCTTGGTTGGGTTTGGATTTTTTTTGACTATTATATTATCCTCACTTCCTCCTTACAGAGTGACTCAAAGTACATGGCAGAGTAGTCATATGAGATCATTCTTAAGAATTCTGTGCAAGATCACCCACCTCTACTGTCCTGAAAATAAGAATTTAAAATATATTTCTAGAACAGTGTATTATTAAAAAGACTTCAGTGCTCCAGGGTGGCGTACAAAAACATATACTCTATACAATCAATTAAAGGTTTCAGGAGTTCAATTAAGTATTTTAATCATATCAATGTGTATTTTGTGTGCTATGCATATGGCCTAAGTACAACAGCAATACTCGTGCTGTGAAAGAGTGCAACTCTTAAGGAGAGCAAACTCTAAAACTGCAAAACAATAAACTGTCACAAAAAAAGTAATTAAAAATCCATACTCTTTTAGATGAAAAAACAGTTCCAAAACATAATATCATTTAAAAAATACTTAAAATATCTACAACATTAAAATACAAAATGAAAATAGATACTGAAAAGTATGTATGCAAAACAAAGGTTTTTTTTTTTAAATATGACTAATGGAATAGACAAAATAACGTAAGGGCAAGTATGTACATTCTAAGTTTTCTGCAAGGAAAAAACCTACAAGCCTGAGTCCAGAAAAAATATGTATCCAAAACTGAAAGTGCTACTAATAAAATTAGTCTTTTATTTCAATAAAGCCTGAAAGTACTTCTCAGCCTCTGACAGTATTTCCTAGTAATAGTAAATGAATTCTAATCCTGTTTGTAGGCCAGAAAACCAGAGTAACTCAGAAGAAACCAAAACATCTTCTAAACTGATCTTTAAGAACATGATTCTGCTATGACATTGGGCTGACAATTAATGATAAAATCTCCAGCATATATGCATACATTATCTTTCATTTACTTTTCTGTTACAGTTGAGTTGCTTTTTTGTTTGCTTGTTTGTTTGTTTTTTTTCTGAACATCATCGTGGTATTCAATAATTAGATCAACAACTACAGCAAAATTAATGTATTAACCTCAATATGGTGACCCCTAGGCCCTTTAGAATAAGTACAAATCTCTGCTCAAGCCAAGAAAACTGAAAAGTGCAAATGGCTACAAATTTAGAACAGTTATCCTGCAGCCTCTAGACCCGACAAATATTAGTCATTTGCTGCAATTTGGACAACAGACTAGATTAAAGTATTTTGAATATTCTATTTTATGGTAAAAATATTCAAGGAATGAACCTTACCTAGGACAGTCTTCACTGTGTCCAAAAATAGACAGAAGACTTAAATTACTGGAAATAAGTAATATTTCACCCTTAGACTTAACACTTCTGTTGGAATATACCATTATATTTTTAGAGGAAGTGCTGGATGTTCTTGTTTTTCAGTAGATCAGGTTCTAACAGGTCTATTGGAAAATATTTCCAAAAGCAACTCCAAGTATTTTTCCATTGAACAGAAGAAAAATGGAAGCGAAATAATTGTATTTTCTAAGGTAATTTTAAATTTACTATAAAGAAACCGTTTACATTAATTGAAATTTCTTGTAAGAGTAAAAACCAAAAAGTGGTTTTTACACTAAAAGCGGTAACAAGCATCTTCTACTTCTATATTTTCCTAGATTTTGTTGCATTCTGGGAAAAAAAACCACCAACAAATGAAACCAAAAAAACCTTCAAACTTCCGTGGTTATGTTCAGAAGCTGTCATATTGATTTCTATCCAGCTACACAACCAACAAAGAGTGTTGCTGAAGTACTTTCATCTTGTTTTCTTCTTGCAGGATGTTGGCAGTGAAGTCTCATAGCACTCTTAGAAAATACATAAAAATCATAGCTGCTAGATCATCTCCCATCCCTATTATAAGCTGTGTGCAACCTTGTCACATTCAATAGAGTCTGTATACAAAGTTCCATTAGATTTAGTTGAATAACATAAGTTTTATCTGTATTAATCTTTTATGGGGTTTTTGTTGATTAGAAGAAAGCAACGCATTGTTCCTAACGTTGGATAGTCTCGTCCATAGTGGACGTTTTCCTGCTGATGACTGATCTTGTATTTCGAACAAATCTAATGCATTTGGAGTTGACAACCTCTGCCAACTACCGATCCAGTCACATAACAACTATGCAATGTAAGAAAATTAATAGCATTTAGGACCCACTCCCATTTATTTTGGCTTTGTGCATTACTGCATTTTTGAATTTTGGGTTTTGTAACTTATCAAATCACAAGATCTCCAAATCACAGCTATGTGCAGAGGAAGCAAACACTAGAACTAAATTTATTTACTTGATCCAAAAATTACTATATCTAAAGTCTAATTTTGACCTTATGCTAATTAAAATCATTACTTCCCCTGTACTGTGTAAAAGATTTAATTGATAAAAATATTTTGAAGAACAATTAACATTATAGCATTATAAATCAAGATTCTGAGTAGTAAGAACAGAGAAGTAAACCAATGTTTTTCTGAACGTATCTACTGATAGTCCTTCCTCAACATTTGAAACAACTGTAACTTGGAAAAATGTGGCCTTACAAATAAGACAGAAAAAGAGGGATAAACCAGAGTAATGTAGAGAAACATGTTCTTGTCACAGAAATAGAGTAGAGTTAGATTTCTGAGCAAGAAAACCCAATTTTACAATAACGTTAAAATGACCAGCTTACTAGATAGCTTCCTGAAACTCTGGTAATACCTGATAACAAGTGCCAAGCTCCTTTCCATTGGCTGTGAATGACAACATTCCAGTAGCCAGGTCAACAAAGCATCCAATTTCTAAATCAACGTTACTTCGACCTGATCTCTGAGAATTAGCAATTACATCTCCTCCCCAAACCATGTAACAGTTACTGCGCTTCACACTGAAAGAACACCAAGAACAAAGAAAAGAAATCACAGGTCAGACTGAGCTTGACTAAGTATTAAGTCAAGATGTACTTTTCAATGGACTAACAGTTACAGGTGCTTACGCTGCTATTAGTTTTGTTTTCTCATTGATGACTCCTCTTTTTTAAAATAATGTAAGCATCAGGGGTAAGAGATCAATCAGATTAAATGCACTTTTTTCCCCCCTTTTTTTAGAATTCTGATTCACATGTTTCTGTGTGTTTAGGTAAGATACATTAAAACAAATAACAGGTTCATCTACAGTCACCAAATATGGATATTAAGAAAGAGAAGCATCATAAAACATTCAAACAGAATATTAATGATAAACTTACTCACAAGTAAAACACAATCACATAGAAATGAGCACAGATCACTTCTACTCAATAATAAATAACCTTTTTAGTTTATATTTATGTTTAAAATATCATCAAGCCTGTGAATAGTTCACTTTTGAAAAACAGTATTAAAATACAATCTTTAATAAGTGATAAATAAATCCATACCTTTCATGAACCCTGCCTCTCTCATCACCTAAAGTTACTGTCACTGTACAGTTTTTATTTAGGTCAAAATTCTCACTGTAAAAATGGTAGTCTGGTGTTACCCAGCCAACCCAGACACAGGATGGATCCTGGCCAGCAAATATCCGTAGCGAATAAAAATACTGAAAAGAGGAAAAGAATACATTAGCAATAGAAAGCTAAATTATGTTATCATGGAATACTCACAGATTAAAAAAATCTCCTTATATATAAAACTTTAATATGAGTAATTCGCATTCACTTACTAAGTAATTTAAAATGCTCATAAATTAAAAAAAACCCACCAAACCAGTGCCTTAAGGCTCAAGTCATACAACTCTGGGCATTATTTTGTACCCATAGTGTTATAGCATAGCAAATTATTAAAAAGGCTTCTTCCAAAAGATCACTTTCAAATGAACATGCTGACATCATTAAATCTTCTTCAAAAAGTAAAAAGAACCAAGCATCTCAATTTATCTACTTACTGTAGTAGAAGGAGGAGCAATTTCTTGGCTATGCTTTCTAAAGATGAAGGAAAATCACTAAATTAGTTTAAAATCAAAAAGTAATGTAGTAAAAAAAGCACTCATTATTAAACTAAGTGTATTTATAAGCTAACTTATGTTTGCTGAGTATACCTGAGTAAATTAAGTGTGCAAAGACTGTACGAGATACAAACAGACACACAAAATAACTGGTTGCAGTTGAGAAATTCAGAGCAATTGCATAAAGATGAAGGCAATGCTGGAAGGTGTTGAAATTAGTAGTATCTGATATCCTTAAAATTCTGTTTCACAATCTTCTTTGCAGGGATTAGTCACTTTTCCAATAACAATGAACGAGTGGGGATGAGCATTAATCCAGTGTGCAACAGATTCTGAGCTGGTTTTCCAGACTAGCTGAAGCGCTTTGCAAATCCCAAAGATTTTGAAAAGATGGTAGCTGCTTAGCAAGGAATAAATATAAACCTCGTGATGCACATCTTCATAAATGCTTCTCTTACCTGAATATAGCACTCTATACTAAGCTGTGTCATCAATTTGTTTAAATAAAAAAAAAAAAAATACAAAACCCCTCAGTTACATGCATCTTGTGCTGTGGCACGCTCAGTGCAAAAGCAAGTATGAAGACTTGAGTGAAAAATAAATTACATTTACATTAAGGGAATGACAAAGTATAACTAAACCAAGTCTCACCGTTTTAGGAAAACATCAGATGAGGCATTTTCCACACTCATGCCAAAGCTGAACGATGAGCGGAACTCAATGGGCATACTCAAACGACAATAAATCATGTCCGAATTGCTGTTCTGTGTGCCAAATGTTTTGTGGGTAACTTTTAACCGAGGTGGACTCTCAATGGTTCCATCAATTCTCCATATCTAAAAATAATAGAAATAAATTAAAAATAATACTATTCCAAGAAAAATGATGTAAACTTTCATTAAGCAACTAGAAGAGGAGTTAACTTGTTTTTTCAAAATTAATTAATTTAAAAAATTTTCTTCTCTGACAAGGAAT